>PVKN010039411.1:0-10884 GCA_004027915.1 Capromys pilorides | reverse complement strand
AGGCAAGAAACCAGCCCAGCGACTCTCTCCAGAGGCCTGCCAGGGAGCCCGAACCACAAGGCGGGCAGGCGGGCGGGCGGGAAAGCAGGCCGGCTGGCACCTGGCCCAGGAAGGGAGAGAGAGAGATGTCTCGCTGGGAAGAAGCAGATCAAGGCATCCCCAGAAGCTCCCAGATGTGACCCGCAGGAGGCTCTGGGCGTCAGGAGGAAAGAAGAGGAGACTGACAAGGCAGGCCGGAGTCAGAAGTCCTGCCATCCGCCATGCAGGCCGCCATGTGTCACCCAGCTCCTTGGCCCCCGACGCGTGTGTTTCCCTCAGCCTCCCTTCTAGCCCCTTGCTTCTTCCTGGCCCTGGCACCCCGGCCCTGGGTCCCAGCCAAGCAAGGAGTCAGCAGCCCCGCGGAGGTGCTTGGAGCCAGGGCAGTGCCAGGGCGGCCCTCACACCGTCCTCCGCTGGCTGCCCGCCCGCCCCCTCGCAGCCACCACATGTATCTCAGCTGTCGCATCTGATTAGGGCTCCTGCCCAGTGAGCCGGACAAGGAGGCCACTGGGTAGGGGAAGGATGCAGGCAAGGACGCGGAGGAGCCGAATGGCAGCAGGAAGGTGGGGACAGGCCTGGGGCGGAAGGAAGCAAGCACCTGGTGGAGACCACTAGCCTGTGACCACAAGCACCCCAGTGGGCAGGTGACAGTGACAGCTCGAATGCAGGCAGGGAATTCTGCAGACCTTGGGGCATCCGCTGTGCCGGGTGTCTCCGTCCTCCCAGGAGGGCGAGGATGCCGACAGGAAACCCAGGGCAGAGGCAGTGACCTAGATTCAGGGAGAGGTCCGCTCCAGTCCTCCCACCTGCGCTGCGCCTCACCAACCGATGTCTGGGGCTGGGGTGGGGCTCTCAGAGTGGCAAGGGCCAGGCAAACCAGAATTCCATGTTAGGCCTCATAGTCCTGGTCCACTAGGAACCCCCACCTTCCTCCTTAGATCAAGAGCAGAACTGAGTCGGAAGCCACTCCACTGGCTACCCTTCCCACCAAAGCTAACCTTTTGGGGATCTGGGGGCAGAGAGCACACCCCCTCCAGACAATTATCAGATGGCTCGAACACACCCACTGGGGACCCCCCAGAGTGAGCCCAGCTCTTCTGTCACCCTCTCTCCAGCCCGCTACTCCAGAAGCTACTCAGCTAAGTGGTCTGCCTGACCACTACGAGCACCATGACAGAGCCAGACGCCTGGACCTTCCAAGAGCAGGCCCCGCAGTCCACCCTGGCCAGAGGAATAGGCCGGTGGACACAGGCGCTGCCCTCCAGCTCTCTCTCAGGGCGCCTGGGAAACCTGGAGACCCCCTAGCTCTGGGGGAACGCAAGAGCCCGGGGAGCTGGCATGGCTGCTTGGCCTCCTGATCCAGTCCACACCCCCTCGCCCGGGCCATCTGGACAGAGCCGGTTCCAGCCTGGGCCAGCGTCTGCCATCCCTCCAGGAAGCTCGGTGCAGAAACTCGCTGCTCCTCAGGCACATGGTCTGCGCGCGCGCGCGCGCACACACACACACACACACACACACACACACGCTGGTGTGCACAGAAGGCAGGGGCTTTGCAGGAGCCAGGAGGGAGGCGTTGGCCAGGGTGGAGGCTGGAAGAACTTTCCCTAGAGGAAGCGCTCACCAAAGCGCTCAGAACCTGAGGCCAAGCCGCCCTAGCCCGAGCCGGAGAGCAGCCTCCCCGGGGAGCTCAGCGCCCCTGCAGGGGCGCAAGGGGCTGGGGACGCGTCCTTACCCCGGGGCTGGAGAGCGGAGAGGACGCAGGGGGAGATCCCCGGGGAGCCGGCCTCGCTGCCTTTATCCCCCCGCGCCGCCGCCTCCCCATCTAGGTGAGGTGGGGGGAGGGGTGTCCGCAAGCCTGCAAAGCTGGGTGCACCGGAGAGGGCCTGGGCCGACCTCCGCGCTCGCACTCCTCCCAGAGGGCCGCGAGTGGCCTTAGGGTGCAGGGGCAGGAGCGCCCCGACGCCTCGGTGTGCCCGCGCCCACCCCAGCACTCCAGAGAGCGATGGGGGAGGAGGCGTGGGCAAAGCTGAGCCGGGGAGGAGCCGAGGGCACGAGGGCAGCCGGGGATCCGGGAGCCCGCAGCCCGGGGAGCATCGCCAGGGCCGCGCGGTCCTACCTGCTCAGGTGCGCGCTGGCGGGGGGCGACAGGGCTCCGGGAGCACCGGGGAAGCCCTCACAGCTCGAGTCAGGGTTCCCCCCGCTTCAGCTTGGGCTGCTGCAGGAGCACAGGCTCCCGTTGGGTCCTAACTTCCACCCACCGCTCGGTAGGCTCTCCCCGCCCTCCGCCTGCCCCGACAGGGTCAGCTGGGGCAGCGTTGAGCCTGGAGGCGGGTTGAAGATGGGCCCTGGGCGGAGCACCTGACAGGACCCAGTAAGGGTCCCGGGCTCGACACAACCTCTGAATGACTGAAGTCAGGATGACAGAGACAGTCGTTTCCTGCTTGAGGGCCGCAGAGGCAGTGGGATGAGGGCTGGAGGTGAGGCTAAGGTCCTCTTCCTCCCATTCCCACAGAGCATTTAGTTTCTGAGAACGGAGGCACAGGAACATTCCTTTGTCCCTGTATTTAGACAGCCCCCCCTCTCATGTCCCCCCTTCTGTATATGGAGGGGGTTGATTTTTAGCAAAGGAGGGCAGGATGGATTAGGTGGTCCCAGAAATGGAAGCCCTGTCTCCTTAGGCTGGGGACAGTATGCTTGCAGGTGTGTAGGGTATGCAGGATAGGGGAGGGTCCCAGCAGATGAGGCTGAGGGAGACAGCTGCCAAGGGCTCTGGATCATGTCCATAACTAGAAATGTAACTCTGACACTGAGGCAGAGGCAGGAGGATCACAAGTTGGAGGCCAGCCTGCACTATGTAGCAGGACTCTGTCTCAAAGAACCAAAAAAAAAAAAAAAAAAAAAAACAAATCAAAGCCAAAGGAAACCTAGAACGGCAACTGCCAGTAGACAAGACACAGAACCCAGAGGTCAACTAGTACCTCAACCTGGCTCGCCATAGGGTCCTGAGTCTTTATGAACAGATGGAATAGGCTAGCAGGTGTTTTCCCAGGGATTATTTTGAATAAGTGTAAGGACAGGGGAGCTTAGTTCTGTTTGTCTTCCGCTTTTTCAGACAAGGTCTGCCTACGTAGTTCAGCTGGCCTTGAACTCACTATGTAGCCCAGGCTGGTCTCAAACTCCTGGCAATCCTCCCGCTTCAGCCTCCCAGAATGCTGGGCTCCTAGGCCTGTGCCACCAGGCTGGGCTGACCACTGAGCATTTTGCAAGGGGAGTTGCGCATTATGTCTAGGAGCAGAGCGGGACAAATGTCACGAGGGGAAGGGCTGGAAGAAGTATGGGGCCAGACTTTGAGGGAAGGGCAGAGGGCCCTCTTCTTCTTCTTAGCAGGGGCGAGGGCACAACCATGGCTCTGCCCCTTTTGGTCCGGCAGGAAAAAGCAGGCGGGGAACTGGAGAAGCTGAGAGAGGCAAGGGTGGAGCCCCGGGGTGAGCTTAGGTCAAGCTTCGCACCCTGAGGAGCCTGGGTTCTCTCCCAGCTGTTAAACAGGGCTCTGAGTTCTTCCCGGGCAGTTAATGAGTATTTAGAGGAGCTGGAGCGCCTCAGATCTCAGCTGGGCCCCCGCTGCTGCTAGGAAGCCCCAGTAGGGCCGAGTAGGGCCGCGTGCTCTCTGGGGACAGTGGGAGGACGGAAGGACGACGCGCTTATAAACTGAGGCCAGGGCTAGAGCTCGGCCGCCACAGGATATCCTCGCACCCGGGGATGGAGGTCACCGTCAGCCTAACCACTGCCGAAGGCCGGGCTCCAGCGAGCTGGAGGCAGAGCCCAGACGGGCAGCTGGTCTTCATTAGCTGCAGCTCTCGCACCCCCCACCGGGAACCCGCAGCTTCTCCGGGCCCAGCTGCGGGGGTGTGTGGGGCGCCCCAGCCCGACCTTGCGGCTGGCACCGGGCTGGAGCCACTGCGCCCAAGGCTGGGCCGCCGGCTGGAAGGACAGTCCAGCTGCACGAAAGTCCGAGCACCGCCGGTTGGCTTTCCCGCTGGGAGCAGGGAGGAAGGGAAGGCGCGGAGGGATGTGGGGGTGAGGGCTGGAGGTGGGGGAATTTAGGGCAAACAGCGGGAGTGAAGTCAGCTGGATGCAGGCCCAGAAAACCCCCACACCCCGGGGCCAAGTCTTACTCCAGCCCTGCTCTCAGCTCCAGCGCTGGCCGGGCCCCAAGCAGGGAAGGCCCTGGCTGCCCCTCCGCTGCCCCGCCCCCACCCTTATTAAATACACATTTTATCTCTCAGCATCTTCATTATCTTAACCGAAGGAGACAAGCGGTGCGTGGTGGCAGCGCAGCGCGTCAGGAGGGGGCGGGGCGGGGAGCAGCGGCGCACCCCGGTTGCAAAGTGCTGATCCAGCTCTTTCGGGCAGTGTGGGAAACAGGGGCGGGATCAAAGGCAGCGGGACTGATTCAGAACTCAATTAGGGTTTTTTCAGAAGCGGAGCTGCCTCCTGTTCCCCTTGCCAGTCTTCAGCCTTTCCCCAGTTAGCTCCGCCTGCAGGTGCCTTGGGCCGGCGTTCGGGACCCAGGGGAACCCCCAGGGTGCCTGCACCCTCTGCCCTGTGGAATGTGCCTCCCATGAGCCCCAGAGAAGAGGTCTTGGCCCCAAAGTCACGGGGCAGTAAGTGAAGGTGTGGTCCTCCCCAGCCCCGTGCACCCAGGGCTGGCGCGGCTTCAGGGCCACTCTAGGGACACCCGGATTCCAGTCCAGAAGGCAATGGGTATATCCCAAAGCAGCATGGGAGATGCCTGAGGTGGAATATAGCTACCTCAGAGGGGGTGACCCGGCAGGTGGCATTCGAGGCCAGGGAACGCTCCACAGCTGTGTGAGGCACCTCGAAGGCCAGCACCCCTCCTCCTGAACGCTGCTGGTTCCGGTCAGCAGGAGACGCTTCTGTAAGACAGGCAGGGACAGCAGCTTGCTTGGTCCACTGACCTGTCACTAAACAAGTAGCCACCAGGTACCTTCACACAAATGTAGAGAATCTTAACCTTGGGCTGGTAGGACCCCCTGGGGTCGCTCCCAATGCTGGGGGAAACTCCAACCGGGCTGTTTTCTCGCCTAGCACTTAGGGAGCAGCTCTGAGTAGGTTTTTGAAAACACGGCCTAGGCCAAAGTCATATATTTGTATTTCCAGATTTTGTTCTTCAGGGGAGGGTACTGGAGCCTCCACACGGAGCTATATCTCCAGCACCAGCGCTTTTTATTTATTTCCAGACAGGGTCGGGCTCAGTTACCCAAGCTACCTGGGGCTTGGAAATCCTTCTGCCTCAGCCTGCCCTGGCGACACTCCCTGTAATGGTCTATCTTGGGCAACTGGTGTTGATGCTACCGTCAACTTCACTGCACTGGAGTTCTTCCCCTGGCAGATGATACCCAGTACGCCCTGCAAGCACATTCTCCTTTAAAAAGATAAACCACGACACCGCCACCCACTCTGAAGGAAGAGTGGCGCTTACGCCGCGACCCATGTGAGGCAGTGGAGGTCCCGATAAAACCTAGGAGCCATGGCCCCTGCCGCTCTGGGCTTTGGCAGTGAGGTGGCTTCTCTTCCTCCTCTTCCCCGGCGTCCGAATCACACTGAGGACTTCACTGAAAACCCCCACCAGCTCGTGCTCTGCAAGCAGGCTGGGAGTGCGAACCCAACTCCCAGCCTGCGCCGCACCCCGCTGAGGGAGCCACGCCTGCGCCAGGTGCCCGCGTCTTCAGAGCAGTGATGACCTAGAAATATATGGCGGGTAAGTGCAGAAGAGGAAACCGACAAGCCAGTACCCAGGAAGCCACTTTCCAGTAGCAGAGGACAGAGCTGGGGCGGTGGCAGAAGCAGCGGGACCCACTGAGTCGGTAAATGTGGTCCTGGCCAGAGGCAGTCTCACAGCTGTGGCCGCAAGCCGCCCCGCAGGCCGAGTGCAGCCCCGGCTCCCCACGCGGCCTACACATGGAGGGAGAGGCGAGGCGGGGAGGCCGCCTGCTCCTTCTGGGCAGCATCCTACTGTGGACGCCGAGCAGACAGCAGCTGCCCGCGGTGTGGAAACAAACTGTACGGCGGTCACGTCTCTCAAGGCTGCAGCATCCAATAAAGTGTAATTTAAAGCAAGCCTCGCATCTGTTCTCAATCCCGGTCAGGCTCTGCTTTCCATCAGCCTTCGGACAGTCTTCGCGGGGCTGCGTTAACCCCTGCAGCCCGGGACGGAGGAGCAGCGGCCCCGGGTGGGCGTGCGTGCATTCCAGCCAGAGGGAGAGGTGCTGCTTGGGCTCCTGCCGGCTCGGCGTTCCTTGGCGGGCGCCCCCGGCCCCTCCACACCACCTGCTGCAGGGCAGATCGCCTTACAGGGGTGAGGTGGGCAGCCGGCGCGCGGATCACTTGTCTGCGATCAGGTTCCCACGCTGCGCCGCAGGAGAGAGGCGCGGATGCAGCGGAGCTGAGGGGCAGACAGGGGTGCAGTGCAGCCCAGGTCCCGGCTCTTCTGGTTCACTGGGGCTCAAAGGCGGCTCTGGCGGCCTCCCAAAGCACCCGAACTCAGGGACTTCCACGCTGTCTCTCCAGGGTACCCCAGCCCCAGCCTGCAGGTCTACAACAGCGCTAGTGTGGTGCCCTCTGGTGTCCCCGCCACAAAGCACCACCTCATACTGCTGGGAACCAAATGCCCAAGAGGAGGAATCTCGATCGAGCATACAATCAATTTATTTAGTAATACTGGAGAGGCACGCGCTCAGGCGGGCGTCCAAGGCCCAGCGAGCGGAGCCCCCAGAGCGGCTTCCGGAGGAGTCTGCACCGCACGCAGTCTCCTCGCAGCGGACACCATCTGACAATAAATATATTCACAACATGTCGCTACATTCATCACCACCCCACAACGTTAGGAGTACCCCAAAACCAGTCCTCAGGATGTCACGGCCGCGTGGTCATCGGGAACAGCCACAGGGCGCACGCCCAGAGGAATCCCTTGGCTCCCAGGGTCCCTCCACTCTCCACATTGATGAGCTTATTTTTGTGAATCACTGTTCTTTCTTCTCCTGAAGTCTTTCACCAATTAATTATACGCTGTCCGAGGGAACCCCGCAGGGAATCGATACACATTGCACAACACCTGTCTTATGCTTGCGGAAATACTGATCAAAGATGCTCAAGCGGGCGTCGCCACGAGTGGCATTTGTCCACTGCCTTTTTTTTTTGGTGCCACGAATGGAAATCAGGGCCTTGCACTTGCCAGGCAGGCGCTTGTGCCGCTGAGCTAAATCCCCTATTACATTTTTATGGGTAAAAAATAAAAAGGCCCAAAGATAATACTCTGTACTAACACACATGATTAAAAATTCAAGTAAAAAAGGTCCTGTTCGTTTTCAGACCTGAGAGTGTAAAGTATTAAAATGAAGACCCCAGAGCCGTCGAGGCCAGCCGAGCGCAGAGAAGAGCTTACGGCAAGCCTGTGGCCAGGATGTTTCCGACCAAAGCTCTGTCTCTCAGGGCGAGCTCTATCTCCTTCTCTTCAATCTTCAAAGACACCTGGAAGAGACGGGCCTTTCACGGTGCGGAACTCACAAAACCGAAACGGCTGCCTCCTGATGGCTACCGTACGTACACTTGTTCCACTCAGTCCATCTCGAACCCCACCTAACAAAAACCAAATCACTTACCTAACTGAGATTATTATTACTCTTTGCAGGACCAGGGATCAAACTCGTGATCTTAAGCTGGCCGGCAGGTGCTTAGGCCGCCAAGCTATCTCCCCAGCCCCTGCTCTTTTTTATTTTATTGGTTGCTGAATTAGGAGAACACCCAGGGCCATGATGGCCAACCTTCTCGAACTTTCCAGGATACAAACAATCCACAGCAACATATGGGCCACAGGTTTGTCCCCCACCCCTGAGCTACATCACCAGCCCCCTATTATTATTATTTTTTTTTTAATTTTAATTTTGAGACAGGTTCTAGCTAAGCTTCTCAGGGAGAATTCACATTTGTGATCCTCCTGCCTCAAGCTCCTGGGATTCCAGGCCATGTCGCCGTGCCTGGCTTAACAGTAGTCATTTTAAAATCTAGTTTAGCAAAGGCTAAGTTCTTGTAAAAAAAACACCAGATAAAGAAGCAGCCGGGCATACCTTTGTGAAGCGGATCTCCTTGTTCTTCTTTAAACCTATGATGCCTCTGGACTCCAAGAGCCCAGCGAGGGACAGACACTCTGACTGGTCCACAGCTGCCACCTGCTGTTTGCGGCAGACGTTACTGTAGGCTTCATATAACTGGGGGGAAACGAGGAAGGGAACAGACACTGCTTAAAAGTTGTGTCTCATTGCTTTATAATTTTTTTATTTAAAACATTTTTAAAGAGGTGCTGGGAATCAAACATAGGACCTTGCACCGGGCAGGTGCTGTACCACAAAGCCCTTATTTTCAGTTATTTATTTATATTTTTGTTTCTATAGTTTAGCCTGGCATTGAACTGACTAGCCCCCTTGCAGCGATCCTTTGGCCTCAGCCTCTTGAGTTATATTTGCAAGTCTGGATTGGCAGAAGTTATCTGAATACCCAATCTGTTCCTAAGACAGGGTCTCCCTGTGCAGCTCAGGCTGGTCTTGAACTCACAGGATCCTCCTGCCTCAGCCTCCTGAGTGCTGAGATGACAGGCATGGCGCCCCCTGGGCGTGCTGCTTGGCTGCTCTTCTTTTCTTTCTTTTTTTTTGGCTGCTCTTCTTTTCAATGAACCTCTCGCTACTTTTTTTTTGTAATTTGGTACAGGGTCTCACTACACAGGTCGGACTCGTAGTGGTCCTCCTGTTTTCAGCCTCCCCAGCTCTGGGATTATAGGTGTGGGCCACCACGCTCAGTCTCGGTGGCTGGCTCAGCGCGCCCCAGGGGGCAGGGCCAGCATGGCATGTAGTACCAGGGATCGGACCCCAGCCCCTGGGCTTTCCTAAGCAGGTCCTCAGTCCGCTGAGCTATCCTGCCGGTCCTTTCGATGAAACCCTTGAACGGCACATTCCACAGGTTCCTCAACGTTCCACTGTACTACAGGGCAGGGGCCTTGTGTAACCGTTTCTTATGGAGATGCCGGAAAAGTGTGAAGGATGGAGACAGGTAATGGCTAATTCTTAACCTCAACCCAAGGCATACACAGCTGGCTTTTCAGGGGTGCGAGGTCCTTGCGATAAGAGCCACCCCTTGCGGAGAGCTTGTCCCGGTCCCCAGCCTCCACCTACCTGCTGAGATCTGACTCACCTTGCCCAGTGTGGCCTCTCTGGCCTTCAGCTGCCTGGTCAGGAGCAGCAGCGAGCAGACCAAGATCTTCTGCTGCAGAGGGAAGCAGTCCGGGGCCCCCTCTCTGCCTGGCGCCATCCTGTTCCCGTCTACTTCGGAAATCACTCGGGCTATGTGCGTGAGCTCCACACGCTTGGGAACCACGGGCTCTGAGGGTGACCGGCCTGAGGATGGGTAAGGCAGGCTCTGTTAGACTTCATTATTTGTTTTGTCCTTTGAAACAGCATCTCGCCATGTACCTCAGGCTGGCCTTGAGTTCACTTAGTAGCCCAGGGTGGTCTCAAACTTGCAACGATCCTCCTGCCTCAGCCTCCAGAGTATTGGGGTTACAGGCGTGCACCTCCATGCTTGGCCACTGGCCTGTTTTTTTCAACAGGGTCTCCTTATGTAGTTCAGGCTGGCCTGGAATACACTACGCAGCCCAGGCTGGCCTCAAACTCACAGCAATCCTCCTGCTTCAGCCTCACCAGGGCTGGGCTGACAGGCAGGCAGGCACCACCATGCCTGGCTTCTGTTAGACTTTAAAAAGCGCACACGTGTCGGGACCCACAGGAAATCCAAGTGTGGTTGGCGAAACCAAACTAACGTGGGACTGGGAAAGCAGGGCTGCTCCTTCTCGGGGCAGGATCATAAGCTACTGGGTCCTGCAATTTGATGCTGGAAGATCTACCTTGGGGAATAGGGAAGACCAGAGAGGGCACCGTGGCTTGGGGGCTCCGAGTCCTTTGGGCCTCGGAGGTGAAGAACAACAGGTCCTAGAAGGAAGGAGCTGTAGCAGCCGACAGCGACCCAGGGTGCGGCTGCAGAGCACGGAGTGGCAGGCAGAGCCCACCCCTCCGGGTCCCCAGGCAGTGCCCACATGGCCTGAGGTGGTTTGCTCCCTGAAGTGGCACTGGAGGACGGCAGCACTTGAGAAAATGTCACCAGATATCCTGGCAGATAGCAACGCTCTGGACCCATAGACTTGGGGCTGCCAGGAGCTGCAGGGCCGGGGCCTCCGTGTCCCCAGCTGGCCACCCTGGGCAACCTGTGCCTGGAGCTACTTCCCGAGGCCTCGGTCACCCGCTGCTCCTATCCGATCACTGATGAGGACGGTGGTGGAGGGAGAAATCGGAGCCCCGAGATCAAGTGACAGAATCTTAGCACCGATAGGAATTTAGAGATCTATTCTCCCATGCTACGCACAGCCCGGCAGGGCCCCTCACCGCAAGCCGAACAGTGGTTGTCTCTGCAAGGGCCTATTTCTTGTGTCTCAAAGAAGCCCAGGGAGTCGAAACACTAGAAAGGTCCCTCTTCTATGGAGTTGAACACTAGGCCCCCCTGGGTCTCTGGAGCCATTTCGGGGCCACTGAGCCAATCTCACACCATCAGGATGCAAAAGATACGAAGCCTGGCAACGGTGGCACATGCCTGGCATCCCTGGAGGCTGAAGCGAGAAGATTGCTCCAACTTCTGAGGCCAGCTTGGTCCCCACAGTGAGGTCAAGGCCAGCTTGAACCAAAAAACCAAAAAAAGAAGCCCAGCAAGTCACAACTGCTAACA
>PVKN010039410.1:0-10886 GCA_004027915.1 Capromys pilorides | reverse complement strand
AAAACACAATTTAAAAAAAGAAGTTAACAGTCCAGAACCTAAATTAATACAATTTACATACCATACAGGCAGGGCAACCAACTTTTGTGTACAAGCAAATCTTTATAAAAACCCACTTATACAATTAACAAGACTATATATACTGATCTGTAAAAAGCATACCTAAATAATCTTCATTTTCTTTTACAGGCAGTTGGGACCATCTCAGTACTTCTCTTACCAGCTGATCACATAATCCTTGAGCATCATTTAAATTATAATTATAGAGATGGCAGTACAAGAGAGAGAGATAATAGCGTATCTGAAGAAAACAGGTTCTCCTTCCTCCTAAAACCAGGAAGAATTAAACTCACTTTAAATGTTCTTTGATTAGTGTTAGAAAAGTGTGCAATTTATGAAAATCATCAAGCTATAAACTTATGTACGTGTTTTATAGGATTTATGTCTCAAAGTATTTTTTAAAAATAAGCAATACCTTGTTTTCATTTTAAACCCTGAACGAATTTTATTTCCTTTTTTTAGTTCTTAGGATGACTAAATTTTATCTCAAGTGACCTGAAAATTCTCATCATTTCAGTTGATCTGACACAGAACTGAACATGGCCCAAGACCCCTAGGGACCCATTCATTCATCAGAAAGATGTTCTATAGTTTAACAAGAAAAGAGCCCCTAACAATTGCCTTCAAATATCTGTTTAGAACTCAGATTGCTGGCTGCCTCTTAATCATTCTTACTGAGTAAATCATTCCAATTTTACTTTGGGCTATAATCCACCAAGATCATAATTTCTCTCTAGATGTAATCACAAGAAAAGTCAAAATATTATATAGAATTTTCAGATAAAACACCTTAAAGAGATATAATTTAGGGCTGGCCAAATAGCTTAGTGGATTAAGGTGCCTGCAAGCAGGTGCAGGGGCCAGGGGCTGGATCTGAGTGTACTGAGAAGGCAATTAGACTGGGCGTGGTGGTGTGTGCCCCATGGGAGGCTGTAAAAGGGTGGATTCCTACTATTCTGATCTAGTAGTGAGACCCTAAGCACCCTGCAGACCTCTACCTAAAATTAAAAAAAGGAGATAATTCAGCTACAAAGTACAGTATACCCTTCCTTCCTTAACTATGCTATTCGTGTCGCTGACTAAAATTTGAATGTGATACCTGGACCTCCAGCAGTCATTTTAGCCCATATAATGGCCTTAATTTTGGAGGCAATACATTAAGGACAACACAGCAGAAAAACCAATGTAGCATGGGTCCTTGATGATACCACAGAAATAGCAAACCAGCACTACTCTGGCTTCCTGTCATAAGAAAGAAAAATAAACTTTCTTATGAAGCTACTGACACTTTTAGTCTCCAATATAAGAAGTTGTCCCTAATGGCTATAGTCACAAGTAAAATGTCCACTATGGTACTTGGTATAAAAATCTTTTTCTAAATCTGGCATTATGGCACATGCTTATAATCCCAACACTTAGGAGGCAAAGACAGGAGGACTGTTGTGGTCTCAAGGCCAGCCTGGGCTATAAAGTGAGTTCAAGGCCAGCCCAAATTGCATTGCAAAACTTTCTCAAATACATACATACATAAAGTCTTTTTAAAACTTTATTTATTTATTTACTTATTTATGCTATGGCTGGCTCAGCCTGTGGGGGGCGGGGCTGGCACAGCATGTGGTGCTAGGAATCGAACTGCGGTCCCTGTGGTTGCCTAAGCAGGTGCTTTAGACTGCTGAGCTATCTCGCTGGCCTGAAATAAATAAATTTTTTAAAAAGATCTTTTTCTTCATTCACAATTTTTCATCTCACTGAATAATAGTTGGATAATTCCTGTATCTGAAAACATTACACTGTTTTGATAAATCTACTAAATCAGAAATCCATTTCATCAAGTATTATTCATCTAATGTAATATCTAGTTTATGACTCTTTATACTGCTTCGTTTCAGAGTCGCCACATCTGACTAATTTTCTTGATTGTGAGTAAACCCCATCCTTACACCACGGTCCTGCAACCGACCCTCACATTATATCAAAGTGACCTTTTCAAATGTGCTACACAGATGCTTCTTGACTTACAATAAGGTCACATCCCAATTAGCAGATCCCTGCTACTTTGAACCACCAGTGGTACACATGTGACTGTTCCATTGGGTCACTTATACCACTGGTGGCAGAGTGGTACAGTCATGCAGGTGGCAGTCATGCATATACTACTGGTGGTTCAAGCTGCCTGGCAGCGAAACATACGAATTACAGCCATGTTATCAACATGCTAATCAACCATAAGTAGAAAATATCATGATTTGAAAATGAAATTAATATTTTAAAAATCGTAGCTTTGCAACACAGTAACATACAGTATCAATTATTTGTCCTTCCACTTGAGTAACTGACTAGGAGCTTATGAGGTACTGCCATCGCCCCACATCATGAGAGAGTATTGTGTATCATACACCCTACACTGCCTGCTCAGGAAAAGACCAATGTGCAAAATTCAAAGTATGATTTCTACTAAATGCTTCCTGCTTTCACACCACCATAAGACACAGACATCTGAGTCCAACTATTATTAAGTTCAGCAGATCCCTTTCCTACTTGGCACTCCATAAAAGGCCTTGTTTCATTTTCTGTTCTCTATCCCCATCACACTATCCTCTCTTCAGTACAGCACATCTTCGTCACTTAATCTAGTCCCATGCAAGTATTTACAGTGTATCGAAATATCATGGTTTCTAGGATTTTTGTTTTTTGAAATGCTACATCCTCTGTTAAATCACTCACATTGCCTTAACTGATTTTTACTCCATTTTAAATGTTCATTCCTCTAGGCTTTCCCCAAACAGCCTTACACTGCGTGAAACGCTCTTCCAAGCAGCCAAGCATCTACCATGTAATGCAAGCATGACTCCAGACAAGTTGAAGGTAAAGTTGTTTCTGTTATTGTGAGCACCCAGAAAAGTGCTGGACACACAATAGGCACGCAGTGTTATGGTTTGCCTATAGGTGTCCCCCCAAAGCCTCAAGCAGTCATGGGAAGGCTTCTGAAATTTGTAATTGATTATTGTGGAAATGGGTGCTGCCTCTCCCCTGGGGCAGGTGATTTGCATTTCAGTGTAAGGTAGGAAGTTAGCTGCTTGAGCTGCTGCTAGCTTTCTCCCAGCAGTCTTGCTCTTGCCTACCACTATGGAAGGTTGCCCTCTCCCATGTGCCACTCTGCCTTGGAGCCAGCTGAGTATGGACTGAAACCTCCAATAACTGTGAGCTAAATAAACCCTTCTTTCCCTCATTTTGAGTGTCCAGTATTTGTCCAGCAATGAGAGAAGAGTAACTAAGATACCCAGTAAATACTGACTTAAGTAGATTAATAAATAAAGCATACAAACCCATAGCAGCTGGAAAATAAACATACTACTTGGCCCAACCTGACATGTATTAGTTGTAATTAGAGTTAATGCCACATTAATCTGTCATCACAGCTGCACCTCAGCCCTGTAATTTCCATGTGTCACCAGTTTCTAGACTGCACATTCTGCCCTCTAATTAAAATCTCCATGCAGATCAGACCTAACCCAATAATATGTTCAACTAACAGAAAATCCTTAAATTATTTAAGGGAAAACAGCCTTAACTTCATGTTTCTTTAGGTCTGTAAGATAGTGAAATATTTGATCAAGCTTCCCTTCAATACTTAAATGACAAAAAAAATGATACTTAGAAACTGCATTTTTCTGCATTAATGATCAGCTACAGATTTCATCAGTTATGCTTTGTGTCAAGGTGTTCCTCAAAAGCCTCATGCATGGGATGGCTTCTGGAGTTTCGATTGATCAGTGTGGGTGTGGATGCTGCACTGCCCTGGGGCAGGTAATTTGCATTACAGTGTAAGGAGGGGAGAGAGGCTATCTAGCTGCTGGAGCTGCTGTTACTCCCTTTGTCCTCTGCTCCTGGCCACAGCCAAGAATGGTTGCTCTCTGCCATGTGCCACTCTGCCTTGGAGCCAGCTGAATGTGGACTGAAACCTCTATTAACTGTGAACTAAATAAAGTTTTCCTTTCTTTATTTTGGGTATTTGTCCCAGCAATGAGAGAAGAGTAACTGAGACAATCATTAACGAAAAACAAGGACTTTAGAATGAGACTTAACTAAGAGCCAGGCCAAGCTGAGAATATAGCTCAGAGGCATAGGCAACTGCCTGACAAGCACAAGGTCCTCAGTTTGATTCCTCATACCCAGAAAACAAAAACAAAACAAAAAACCAAATTAAGAATGAGACTTAATTACAGGCCATCAGAAAACTCTTTCAGCCATGGATTCAAAACTAAGGATTTTAAATTACGTATTTTTTTGATAGGTTCTGGCCTTAGTATGAATTGCTGAATTATTAAGGTGGTCATTTAATATGGCTGAAGTCCTCGAAACAATAGCTTATCTTCCCTGAGACCACCTCCCCACTTCTTCTTCAACTCAGCCCACCCTTCCTGCCACCTCAGGGAAGACCCCAATCCGTTTCTCAGGTATATTTAAACATCTCCTTCAAACTCCATCCCTGGCAAAAGGCCATAAAAACCTCAGCCTCCTTTGTTCCAACTCAGAATCCCTTATCTTCCCCAGATTCTATGTTCTCGAAGATAACAAAGCCCCTTTCCCTTCTTCTGTTTCTCTGCTGTGGCATCATGGAAAACCTATCATCTCTAACAGTCAAGCTGCTGGCATAACAAGTATTACATTTGAGCATCATTACAGTTTATATCCAGATGTCCCCTGAGGTCCTATGGAAGATGAGTGGATCACAGGGGTGTCACAGCTGATTTTCTGTTAGGAGATGGGGCCTGTGGAGAAGAGTAGGTCACTGTGTCTGCAACCTGGCAGGGTTCAGCTCCTTCCTGGATCCTTCCAGGCTGCCCTGAGAGGAGCAACCACTCCTCTGCAACCTCCCTCTGCTGTGCTATCATGCCTTCGAGCCAGCAGACTATACCCTAAAACTATGGGTCAAAAACCCCTCTCCTCCTTTAAATTCTGGGGGTCAGACACTGTTCCCACAATGAGAAAATGATTTAGACAAGCCTTAGGATGTTGTAAGCACTATGAACTTTGGAATCATTTTTAAATTCTGTAGAAGAATATCAGTTCTTACTACCTTTTTCTTGGGTTTCTTGAAGTGCCTTCTTCCATAGCTGAACAGCCTTTTCATATGATCCTAACAGAAAACTCTCTTCACCTAGGAAGTTTTAAAACCAACAATCATATTTAATTACATTGCTTTTAAAAATTGACACTGTTTTAAAAAAATAAAATAAAATAAAAAATAAAAATTGACACTGTTTTAACAATCAGTGGGAAAAAGAACATTCAATAGATATTGCTGGGTCAGAAATTATTTTGAAAAATAATTTTAACCCATTACAAAGTCCAGATAACTGATTCACTTATTTACAATGCTAGAAATTGCTTATGAGATACTGACCATCAAGAGAGGTAAGTTCTAAGGGCTGATTCAAGTGATCTCCAGCACTCTGTAAGTCACCTTGTATATGACATAACAGGGACTTAACAGTAGCTGCTTCATGTGTCATCTTTTCAGTTGACCTTTTGTCACCTTCAGGAATTCTTCGACTTAACTGTGCTTGATACCATAACAGTTTTTTGTACAGTATTCTCCAGAGACCAATCAACCTGCACACAAAATCGATAATCATCAAAGCCAAAATTTGCCCTTTTATAGCCTATATTGTTATGCCTATTCTTCACTAAAGTAATGACACACATACAGGTCACATTTAAATACAGCACAGATTCCAGTCATCAAAAAAGTGCACGATGTATATGACAAATCCTTGCAAATGTTTTAGGCACCTAAAGTCTGTTTTTGTTGTTGTTCTGAGATGGGATCTTACTACACTGCCGACTGCCCTTGAACTCATGATCTTCCTGCCTTAGTGTATCTCAAGTAGCTAGGAATTACAGATGTATGCCACCACAGTCAGCTTTATCTTTTTTTTAGGACATAGTATTCCTTTATTTTTATACATTTGACAGGTTTTCAGTAAACAATCACTGCAGTGGAAAAGAGCATGAAGATCGGCCTCCAGCCATTGGCAGCTGCCCTGCTCAGGGCCTCGGCTCCTCCTTGCCCAAGTGGTGAGGTGGAGGGGTGTACATCCCCTCCTTTATTAGCTTATCCCGCTGCTTCTTGATGGTATACAAGCGTTTCATCATTTTCTGCTGAAGTAAACACTCTACCAAATCATTGTATTCTATCTTGCACTCTTTATTCGTCCGGGTAGCACCAATTCCGTGTGCACATTCTAGCCATTCTTCCTCAAAAGCATGGCATCAAGAAGCAGTTTTGTAGGGCTGTTCAGAACTTTGGATTGTCATGTGACGATCTAAACTAATGCCCAGTCTTTTCTGCACATCAGAGAAAGGCATGACATCAGATGGAAGTACCCTTGTCTCCTTCCCAGGCCACTGCTTCAGCAGTCACAGTCAGCTTTAGATCACTTTTTTTTTGCAGAACTAGGGATTGAACTCAAGTCCTTACGTTTGCCAGGCAAGTGCTTTTTCTACTCAGCTATCTCCCCAGCCTGAAGATCACTTTCTTATAGTACTTCAACCAAAACCTCTTAATAATATTGTGGTTATCAAGACTGAATTCTAAAAAGTGCTGTACATGGTTTCAAGGTAAATCCCGAGGGGATTTGAATGACCTTGTCAGATACAAAAATTACATGTTTTGTTACATAGGTCTTGCTTTAACGTGGACTTAACCACCCAGCAGAAAAGCTTAATCACAGGCATAAAAAGTAAACCCAGATTAGTATGTTGAGCTGTAAATGACCAAGTCAACAGCTTCCAACATTGCTAATTCTGCTGATAAGCCACTACTATTATGGAATATTGCTCTATCTATATAACTACTTTCTCTTAGTTCAATGAGAAGAAATGTTTGTACCAGTAGCGTTTCAAAAACTTATCAAGTCTGCATCTTGCACTCTGAACAACTACTATGAAGACAACAATATGCATTGTATCATTGTGGCTGTCCTACTAATGTGTTTTGGAACTGTCTCAATGTTATTTCTTATTAAAAGTAATAAAAAAAATAAGATTTAAAAAATGAAAAAAGAGCCAGGGAGATAGCTCCGTGGCACAAGTGCCTGCCTGGCAAGTGTAAGGTTGTGAGTTCGAACCCTGGTCCTGCCAAAAAAAAAAAAAAAAAAGGTAGCTCACCCTAAACATGTTGGGCCGGCGAGATGGTTCAGTGGTCTAAAGCGCCTGCTTAGGAAAGCTCAGGCAACTGTAGGGACTGCGGTTCGATCCCCAGCACCACATGCTGCGCCAGCCCCACCACCAGGGCAGGCTGGGCCAGCCACAAAATAAATAAATAAAGAAACAAACAAAACACAACAAGCAAACAAAAAAACAAACAAACAAATAAATAAATAAATAAATAAAAATTAAAAAAAAAAAAGACTGAAAACATGAGTGCTGTGAAACATTTGTAATAAATCAAAAAATATTTTTAAGTTGACAAATAAAAAGTGTATATATTCATCAGACATATGATTTTTTTTTGAAACATGCACTTAAATATTTTACAATAACAATGTTTGGGCTGGCAAGATGGCTCAGTGGTCTAAAGTGCCTCCTTCAGCAAGCTTACGCAATTGCAGGGACAGTTCAATCCCTGACACCATATGTTGCGCCAGTCCCATCCCCAGGGCAGGCTGAGCTGGCCATAATAAAAAAACAAAAAAAACAATGTTTTAGGGGCTAGTGAGATAGTTCAGCAAACTAAGCGCCTGTTTTGGCAAGGGCATGGACCAGGGTTCCAGCCTTGGCACCACATACTGCAAGGACGACCTCGGGGTGTGCTGAGCCGGCCCCCAGGTATGAGACTACAGCTGTGAGTCTGGTACACACCTGTAATCCCAGCACTGGGAAGGCTGAAAACAGGAAGATCACTAGGAATCCAACCTGCAGAGTGAGATCTTATACCAAATACATCTGAAAAAGACCAACTCTCCCTCCCAAAAAACCCACAACATTTTAGTGCTGACTGCTAATGGATTTAAGGGTTTCCTTTTGGGAGACAATATCCTGGAATTAGTAATAATAGTTTCACTACAAAAGCCACTCAACTGTACAGCTTAAAATGGTGAACTGTATCATATAGGAAATCTAATGATATTTTAATAAAAAGGTAAGTTATACCTGTGACTTGGCTGATTTGTTCCTCGAGGACGAATCTTGAAAGACAAGTTGCAAGACCAGTTTTCCTGAGAATCATGGCCTTGAAACATTTGAAAAATAGGTAATACCAACAAATCTTGTTCTGCTGTTCTACTTTCACCAGCTGATGATGAAATAAGTTCAGGTTGAAGGCTGTACACACCATTTAAATTATCAGCTACCATTCTGAGTAAATAGAAACAAGCTAAAAGTTTCTCTGAGAACAACTGGCTCTTTTGTTGCTGAGTCAGCAAAAGCTTTATAGTGTTAGAGGTCAGTCTTATCAAATGCCCCACACCTTGCTTGTACCTCACATCCCAATACTGGACCAACAAACACTGCTGGAAGAGTTGGAAGATGTAAAGTACCCACGCATTATGTTTTGCGCTCTCACTTACAGAGTGAGAGTGGTCAAGCTTGGGGAAAGGACATTTTATAAACTGAAGAATATAGAAAAAATGAGTGATACAAATGATTGTATAATTTAACATTAAGCTTTTTTCTGTGATATTTCTTGAAATCCCTATCGTCCATGCTGCAAGTAGATTTTTCTGGATAGAATACATTTCTGCAATGGTTCTATCTGTCTCGCTGGTATCATCCTTTGCATGCATTGTATCAAACATAGATGCAAATTCCAATCTTCCTTCCTTGACACTGTTAAACAATGGATCATTTTTTTGGTTCCAAAAAGGAAGTAAGTTGTTTGGAAAGTATTTGCCTTCATTAGTTTCTTCTTCTTCAAAATTCTAAATACAAAAGAAAAACTGCACTTAATACCATTTCAACCTTATAATTAGAACGCCTTTGATCTTGTCAAGTTTCTCTTCTCTCTAACGAGAGAAAAATGTATTGATGGAAAATACCGATCCCAAGTTAAGTGTAAGATGCTTGATATTCAAAAAGACAGTGATGTTAAGCTCAAGTACCTATGTTATAGAGTAATAGTATCATGAAGCTTCTCTTCTGGAAGGTTAAGAATGTAAGTTTACAGACCAAAAATTAGAGAAAAAGAAGGGCTACAAGGATTGCCAATATGTTGGCCCTAGCCCTTCAAGGTCAGTGAGGACTCAGGACATGAGAGCCTGTGCAGTAACATTCTGTAACTCAGTGGTGTCCCAAATTTTCTGTTCAAGGAGATTTTGGGGCCAGAGGAAAGAGATTGACGAAGTATAGTGTGGCTAAGGAGAGTCACCTAGAGAGAAAACATTCTCTCGGGCTTTCACAGAGAGTGAAATGGACAAGCAATGGCTGTGACTCATTCAGATGGCTGACACTGACAACAGTTCTACAAAGCACTGTACTTGGTTTCAAAGTAAATCCTGAGGGGATATTACTGACCTTGGGAGATACAAAAGTTACATGTTTTGCTGTACAGGTCTTGCTTTAACTTGCCCTTAACCACCCAGCAGAAAAGTTTAACCACGAGGCATAAAATATAAAGCTAGATTAGTATGCTGAGCTGTAAAAGGCTTAAATCAACAGCTTCTGACATTGCCAGTTCTGCCAATAATCCATTGCGATTATGGAATACTGAACTACTTACACAACTACTTTCTCTTAGCTGAATGAGAAGAAACTTTTTGTGCCAACAATGATTAGAAAAATTATCATGTTCACATGTTGTGCTCTGTATAACTACTACAAGTACAACAATATGCATTGTAACAATTACTGGGAAAGTACTACTAACATGTTTTTGAAAATGTCACATTATTATTTCTTATTAAAAGAAAAAAAAATAAAGCAAATATATTTTCAAAAAGTGAAAGAAAAATGAAATGTGTTTCTTAGAATAAAATCAAGTGTGCAATTGCTCAAAGCAAATTAAGCACTGATAATAATACCTGAAAATCTGCTGTTTCTTCATTTAACTTCATTGTTTCTTCTGCCTGCAAAAATCTGGGGAAAGTGCAATCCACTGAACTTTCATTTTCTCCATGTTTTAGTAGGTTAGACCTGAGAGAATTCAGTGATCTCAAGTTCAGCACTTTGCCTTTTGGCTAGATATGAAAACACAAGATTTGCAAGAGCAAAATTTTACTTTGAAATACTACAAGCAATTAAAAATTTCACAGTTAACTTTGAAAAGAATGAAACAATGCATGTTAGGGCTTTATCTAGATGCTCCTCTAATACCTCAGGTGATCATAGGTGTGGATTTTGGCATGTGATTGAATCACAGGGACATTACAGCTGACCTGCTGTTCAGAGTGGGGCCTAACCTAATGGGGAGGCCCCTTGGCCTGAATGAGGACCTCCCTTCCCCACCATTGGCTTCGATCTCCCTGCTTCCCCACCATGATGTCAGCACCTTTTTCTCTGTAATGCCCCTCTGCATGCTGTCCTGCCTTGGAGCCAGCAGACTGGTCTGAAAGCTGTACAAGTTGTGAGCCTAAGTACATCTTCCTTTAAGTTGTGGCAGGTCTTGTGTCCCAGGAAAGAGAAAGTCACCAAGACAGCAGCTTCTAGCCATGATACCAAAAAGCACTATACCTTAGACAGTCTGACACGTTGGTAGGACTTCTCAAGCCTCTGGGTTGAATCAAGTAGCAGTGATCGCATAAGCACTAAAGGAGACAGGTTATCAAGAAATCGAAGCGTTGTGACCATGTACCCATCAGAAATGATGAGGTAGGGTAACCAAGAGT
>PVKN010039409.1:0-10886 GCA_004027915.1 Capromys pilorides | reverse complement strand
TTTATAATGCCAAAGGTTTTTCAGAAATATTTTAGGGTCAAGGCCCCACCTATCTAATCTTCCTTATAGAGTACATAGCATTTTGTAAAATTGTATTGTTGATACACAGTTTAAATTAAAATAAACAATACTTTATCCATTTGAAAAGAAAATTTTTAACCTTAAGTTTGAGACAGTCCTATTTAAGTTCTGCTTCATTGGTCAGAAGGAATTGAAATTCTACATAGAAGCTTACTGATACTTTAGTCATTCTTTGCTCTGAGAGTTGGTTTGGTGTCTGGAAGTCAAGATGTATACAAGGACTCTGAGGTAGAGCATCCAGTTCATTAGTTCTTTGAAAAATAAATGATCTCACTTCCTTTTGATCATGATAATTAGCATGATTAGCATGACAACTTGTCCTAATTCTGAATGATGTGTATGTATTATTTATTACTCTCCACTTGTGGTTTGGTGGTCAAGCTAATGGATGTCTTTGTCAGATAATTCCTTGGGACATTGAGGTTGTTCTCATGGGTTTGTTTAATAATTGCTCACCAAAAGAGTCAGAAACTCAATTTTAAAAACCTGAAACAGCATAAGCCACAGGTGCACACCAATTTCAGCTCTTGTACTTGACTCCGTCATATCTTGCTTGCCTTGGTGAACACACATACTGACCAAACATCTGGAGTCTGCCCCATCTTCTACACAGAGCTTAGTACAATGTGTGCTGGTCTCCTCATGTTTGGGATCTGTGTGGACCTGGGAATCAGAGCCTGAGATGTCAACCTCCAGGCTCATGGTCTCCTTTCCCTGTGGCATGTCATCATGCCCCCAAAGCTGAGGACCTTCTACTGCTCCTCAGAAGACATGCTCATCCTGGGGCCTCTTGCACTTCATAAAAGCCTAGAGGAGTGGTCATTCACTTTAGCAGAGTATTGGCTCCATGCTGGGCCCTGCTTGTTTTGCTAGTGTGGAACCAGCACCAGACCCTAGCAGTCGCAAAGCTGCAGACACATTCTCCAGGTCCTAGAGCACCTCTGGATTTTCTCTGCTTTGCTGTCCAGGAGTTACCACGCTGCCTTCCCTAATCCTTGCAAATCGGCAGATGTGAGGGTGCTGCTGGCTCCTCAGCTGCATCTGTGGAATGCAAACCAATTGCTGCTCTTTATTCAAGATATAGTTGAGAACTCTGAGAGCCACTGCAACTAGAGGCTTTGAGTTTCTTGATTAATTTTTCTCCAGCTCCTCCTTCAGAATTTTGATGTTATTAAATGGTTCAGTTTGCTGCCAAATCCCTCCCTCCTTGCACACCCTTCCTTTCTCTTCCCCTTGTCTATCTTCCTTTCTACTCAAAGGGCTTAGAAACAAAATAAGCTTCCCTTTTTCATTTTTATTTCCAGTTAGGAAAATTCCCCAGCCTGTTCTTGCTAAGAATGGAGAAATTTCTGGAAAATGCATCTGATGTCTAGCTTTGATTGTACTTGTGGAGGAGGACCACCACGCCAGCCTCCCCCAGGCGCAGGTGTCACTGGACGCAGCACGGGCCATCTAGAGTGACTTTCCCACATTGACCCTATGTGTAGCTGGAGAGCCTGACTGAGCCTGTGTACAATTGTCTTCATGATAGCAAGCGGAGGGTGTCAGGCAAGAACTGCTTTTCAGCCACAGTTGAGCTCAGAGAAGCAAGTTGTGGCACTGTGAGGCTAAGTATGAGATCATGTCTTCACCAAGGCCTGTGTGACACCAGAGAAAATGCCTTCCTAGAACTGGCTACAACACAGGTTACTCGTTAACCGCTACCTGAATCTGGCAATCCCATCCCCTTCCCAACCCAGCCACAATCCCTTCATCACTTTCCTCAATGCAAATCTGACCATTAAACACTGAGGTTCCGGCTGCCTGGTGGCTTTTTGTTCCCTGTGAAGATCTGGTTATCCCAGTTCCCCACTGTCGTGCCATTTTGACACTTGCTCTTTCTTTTTGCCATGCACATAACACCTGGCAGGAGACCCTGCAGGAATCTCTAATAGCTGGTTCCCAACATGGGCACAAGCCCACAACTCTGGGATTAACTCTCATGCTCTACTGACTGAGTTAGCTGGGCTTAAAAATTTTAAAGTAGAAGTTGCCAAATCTAAGTGATTTTTTAGAGGACACCTGGGGTACCTTTGGTGAGCCACCAGTCTCTCCATAATCTCCAGGCTCTCTCTTTCTGGTCTCTTTTCCAGCTCACACTCTGCTACTTAGTTAGAGGTCAATGGTCCTTTGCCTTCCCAGGCCACAATAATACTTTACACTTTCTTTTAAAAATGCTTTCTCCCCTCCCTCTTACTCCTTTTTAACCTTAATTTTCATTCTGAGGTTGCTGGTTATAATTGCTTCCTTTGGACAACTCAAAACTGTGTAACAAAGAAAATACCTGTGAACCAATTGCCCTCCTCCGGCCACCTGCGTGCCTTGCCGTGGGTCTTTCTGGGCTCCTGATCTGATGCTTTCCCCATGACAGCCCCTGTCCCATGCACTGGTCTTTGCCCCTTTCTATCTAATGCAAGATATCCTGCTGGCATTGCGTTCCTCCCTGATGCATTACTTTTTCCTTACACTGAATGCTTCCCATTGGCCACAAACTCAGGAGCTTACAAACCTCCCATCTGAGAAAACAAACTCATCCAGCTTCTCCCTGTGGCTTTGACACAGCTGAGTGCTCCTTTCTCCTGTGCCACCTATAGCTCTCCCCTGGAAAGGACTGTTCTTCCTCCCTAGTTTCTCCTTTTCCCTTTCTCTTTAGCTCCTGTAAGTCGGGTTTCAGGTCCAAATGCTGCACCAGAATGTCCCCTTTGAAGGTCTGTACATAGCTGAGGTTCATAGTCACTCTGAGTTCTTGGCCAGTAGGAAGTATGGGTCAGTTTCTCTCTGCTTCTTTAGTCAGCAAGTTTGAATGCCACGCTGCTCCAGGCTCTTTTGCTGCCACCTCGGAGTCTGGGTTCCTTTCCTCTCCAAATGCAGTCTTTTTGGAGCACTTGATTCATCTTGATACTCTATTTCCATACGTCTACTTTCTAACAGAGAAACTTCTTTTGGATTCTAGGCTTGGAAGCTCAGCAAGTCCATGTGGATGCCAGATGCGTGTCTTATACTCCACATGGCCAAAGTGGAGGCCTGAACTCTTCCATAAGATGCAACCATCTCATGGTCTGATTCACCTCAATAAATGGAACCCAGGCTGAGCTCTGAAAGTTCAGGGATCTCCCCCTTTGTTTATACCCTTTGTCTGACCTTTCAGCATCTCTACCTTCAAAACATGTCTAGAAATCACTGAAGCTCCTCTACAGCCACTCACTTTGTTCAAGCCTCCCTAATCTTACTGTTAGAGTATCTGGTTGTACAGGCTCTGCTGGAGCTCATCTTGAGCATGTTCTTTTACTGAAGCACTTAAACTTGTACTTCTTCTTTCTGGAATGTTCTCCTCATCTCCTTTAGGGGTTTGTTGCAATACCACCTTCTATGGAAGGCCTTCAATCTACAGTCTCTGCTCCTCCTTCAGCAGCAGTCCATGTCTTGCTTTTTACCTTGTCTTCAAAGTGTTTGTCACTCTTGGAATACTATAGATTTCCTTTGGTGTGGTTGGTAGCTGCCTGTTTACCTCGCAATATGTAAGTCTCATTGATGGAAGGAATTTCTCTACATTTTATTCACCTATCTTAAAATGTTTTGTTGATATGAATATATGTTTAATAAATGATTGAAAGAATGTGTGTCCTAGGTGAAGTTTGGGCACAGCAAGGTCCAGAGATATTTGAGCATTAGGACAAATATTTGGAGTAGAGCAACTAGCACTTCTTTCTCCTTAAGCATTTATTATTTCTACGTGTTGGGAAACTTCATATTCTATAAAATATGAAAATGCTATGGTCTACGTCTTTCCATATGTGCAGATATGCTGCATCCCATAGAGAAAACATTGGTACAACAAGCAGAATTATTTATCCTTTCCCCAGAAATTTGATGACACAACCAATGTGGGTGACTCTGGAATCTCTCCTAATCCCCTATTTTCACTTCCTGCCAGTCTTGCATGCCACGGTAGTTTTGGAGCACAGGAAATGACTGGCTCATCTTGGTCTGGGTGTTGGAAGTGCTTTGGGTACAACTCTGCACCATGTGATGAGGCCCTTGTGCTCCTGCTGCCTCAGCAGCAGCTGCTTTATCTATTGCCCTCCTGATCCAAGTCTTGCTTTCTGAAAATCATTTTCCCCATGACTGCTGTGGATCTTTTCATAAAACTTTGGCTTACATTAGCAGAATGAAAGTATTTTGTAAGAGTTGAATTCTAGTTCTGGACAAGCAAGTCAATCTAGCTCTGAGCCCAAAGGCAAACCTGTGACTGAAGTTCCTGGTCCACCTCAGAATTTTACTTGTGATATAGGCCCACACTTGCCACTTTCCTGAGCATTTGAGACTACGATTCTGGATTAGCTATTCCCCCCAATTGTCAGCTATTTTATTGCACTGGTCACACAGTAGATCATCCAGAGAGGACCTGAGAACACACAGGAGCCTCCATGCACCCTGGGCCCCTGACTTTAGTGATGGTTGGGATTTCTACCCTATGACAAGAACTCCACTCCATCCACAGCCTGGCCGTGCTGATGGCTATAACCCCTTGGTTTCTCAGGCTGAAATGAATGAAAATGAACTATGAACAACATCTGGGAAAAGAACTGAGTATCTGAGGTCTAGGCCCACTGCTGAACCAGTGCAAAAGCCCATGAGGCCTTAAACTGTGCATACAAAGTTTTATGAAGTTTGTGAAAGAGTCAGAGGGCCATATGGGAAGAGGAATGAGAGAGGGTGTATGTGTGCATGCATGGCCTCCTGCTTCTTTCACTGTCTGTTACAATCTCCATGTTGTTGAATTCAACACATAGGTCCTTCCTACAGAAATAAGGGTCATAGCTACTTAACATTATGATAAGATGCCTATAAGGGAGAGGCCTGATCCACAGGTGCTAGTCTTTCCTATGGTCTCACACACACAACAGGCTTTCATTTTTAAGACTTTCTTTTTATTTTTTTAAAGAAAATAGAAAAATAATAGGTAAGACATTAGAAACAATACTTATTCCCCCCCCTCCCCCCAAAAAAGAAGATAGATATTCAACAGTGGTTGTTGTATTATAGATTGCTATTCTTGGTGTAGTTGCTTAGATTATCAGATACAAGCATGTAAGATGGATCAAAGTAAAACTTTTAAGCATTAACTGTTACCTTCAAAAACCCAATGAACCATAATTCCAGCACTTAGGAGGCTGAGTAAGGAGGATCAATGAGAGTTCGAGACTAGCGTGGGTTACAAAAGTGAGCTCAAGGCAAGCCTGAACTGCATAATGAGACCCTGTCTCAAAAAGACAAAACAAAACAAAACAAAAAGCAATGAAATTAGTAGTACAATCATCTTAGCTAACCTGTGTATATATGTATATGCCTTTTTTCTTTCTTTTTTCTCCTTTCTCTCATTTCAGTTGTTTATTTTCTTTGCTCAGTTTCTTTCCCTTTTATTATTCTATTGCATCTTTCAGATTTTATTTATTCCTTCAAGTCCTTACACTAGGGAGATAATATGATGTTTACACATGAGATGTAACGTGAAATAGAACAAAGGTTTCAAACTAAACAATTTTAATGAATTAGTGCCCTAGGTTTACAACAGAAAATGACCTCTGCTGGTAGAAACCTTGCTAAGTAGATGAGACAGGATACCTTCCCATCTGGATGCTGCCAGTTTCTTGGAGGCCTTGTGGGCTGCAGGACTTCCCTGTCTCTCACTTGAAGTTGGCACCTTCATCCTTAACTGCCCAGGATGCAGTCCATAGGCTGGCCACTTTCCAAGTGCTGCTTGGTCTTAATTCTTTGATATGTGCTCTTTGCCAGAGATGGTTGCATTTCCCATGGATGGTGTTGAAAGCAGAGAGCTAGGGCTCAATGATGTGGATCTCCAGGGTGGGCCATGTCTATATTACCCTGTCCTGAGGACACTGACTCCAGAGGCTTCAGCAAGACTGTGATGCAGTGGCTCAGCCTTTGTGGGAGACTGATTTAGGGTCAGAGTATCTGTGCCATGCACTCTTAGGGAGTTTATACTGTAGTTGTAAATAGGAGGAGGTAAACAGATCAGTGCAGTGCGTAGATGAAATAAAGATCTTTAGAGAATTTCATCTAGGTAGAGAGAAAAAGCACTTGGCTGAGACTGAGCCGCTCCTCTTTCGGGAAGAGAAGTCTATAGCAGTGGTGCTGAAGCTCTGATGCATGTGCTACAATGGGCTGTTTGTATCACTGGAGGCTCTAAAAGGTTCACCATCACTGCCCTAATGGAATAAAAAGGATGAACAGGTAGAATTTGAGAAGGATTTACAGCAGCAAGAGATAGAGGCAAGACCCAGTGCCATATGAGCAGAGAGTTACCAATGATGTTGGCAGGTTGTAGGGTAAAGATTGAGCATGGAAGAAAAGTGGAGACCAAGACCTGCACTAGGACACTGGGTTGTAAGGTTCTGAGGTGAAGATATTTACCCAAGAGAAAGAAGAACATCCCAGGGACATATAAGAAGATGCTTTCTGAGCTGCAGCACAGAGGATAAACCAGAGAAAAAGTAGGCAGGAGAGCAGAACGGGAGTTGACAGCAGAAGCCTGAGATCTGAGACCTGGGCCAGGGCTGGGGATTCTTTCTTTTGGCTAGAGTTAATGTAGCCATGAACTGTTCCTTCTTTCAAACACCGTGGTGGGTTTTGTGTTTGTAAATATATTTCAGATTTCTCCCTCACACAGCATAGAAAATTTTGTATAAGAAAATGAAATGAGAGAGGAAATGAATGAACCCCTAATTCCTCTCTTAATATATTATCGGGGTGATTTGAAGTAAGGCATTTAGACCCTTGATCTTTTCTTTCCTGTTTGCTATAAACATTGGACACTTCTCAACACAGTGACAGTTAGATGCTATCTGGTGCTGCAAAGAGCAAAAGAATGTGCCCTTGTGTGTTCTTGTCAACTGCAGGCAGGGTCACCTTCTCAAAAATGGTTCTGTATAAAGTATTGTTTTTTTTTTTTTTTTAAAGAATAGTAAAGGGAGGATAGTTTTATTTCAAATAATCTCCAACCTCATGGGTAGACTATTCTTACTAGCTTCCAAATGTGAATTTTCTGAATTGCTTAGATTCAATTTTCTAAGTTCAGGCAGAAATCTTGGTGAATGATTTAACTGGTTGGGTTAGCAGTTCCCTCTGACACATATCCTAGTTTCTTTCTATAGAGTGCATTTTCTTATTTTATTAGCATTTCAAAAATGATCTGAAAACTTGGCCTCATGGACAGATCTTTCATCTTTCTCTCCATCTGATTGATAGAATTCAGTTTTTCCCAGTAAAAGCTATTCTTAAATTATTTTTAAAAGGGGCTGGGATTTAATATCAAGGGTAGCACTTTCTTTTCTTTTGCAGTAGTTCATTCTTTATTTTCCTCACCAGCATCCTTCATGTTAGGGTTTTAAGGAAGGAGTGTTTTGTTGCCAAAGTCCTCACTACAACCAGTTATAAAGATCAGCTTTGATGATATATATTAAAAATGATAAATCATTTTCCAGCCTTCCATAACATTTTATTTTCTCGGGATCCTTACCTCCTTCTGACTCATGTCCCTGAGCTGATTAATGTCCTATCTCCTGTTACACTTTAATCCCTCGCCTGTGTTTCATTTGCCTGCCAATAGTGATAGCCAATAAATTAATCATGCAGCCACACAAGCCCAGGCTTGTGTGCTTGTAGGCTGCTGCCAAAATAAAACTGCCCATCAAAAGCAGGCAATTCTGAGCTTTCATTTATGTCGTACTCTCAAGACTGACATCGTTCTCAGCAACTGGAGCTGCAAATGCTCATTTCTTCACAGGCATGGGCTGGGAAAAACGAGGGAAGGGTAATTAATGCATTCATGGGATCCTACTGAATCAGCAAGCCCCTTGAAGGCACAACACACACAAACAGGCAGCTGCAGCTCCTTGGGATTCAAAACAACAACAAAAGAGCTAGTTAAATATTTGAATAACTGAAGTATATGTCTATTCATTTCCATGGAAATTACCAAAATAGGCTGTCCTTCCATCTCTAGAGGAGTCAAAGCCATTGAAATCCTGGTACCTTTCATCTCCTCCAACATGGCTTTGAAGGAGCAGGACACTTACATCTCTGTAACAGGCCAATTCAACATTAGTGGTAATAAACTTGGATGCCTGAAAGGACTCCAGAATGCCATTTCTATTCATTCTGGCCTCTGGGGAATTCAGAAGTACTGTAGTTCTCTGAAAACAAGAGCACTATTGCCCCAACTCTGTATTCATTTGGCATCTTACAGTTGCAAATGGTTTGGACAATAATGAGGATTTATTGTTTCACATAAATATATCATCAAGTAGTAAATACCAAGCTTCAGATGTGACTTGGACACACAATGCCGTCTCTTGGCTCTCTTCCATTGAGTTGGCTCAAATTGGAGACAAACTTTTCTCTAATGGCTGCAGGAAAGACGATTTCCATGCATTCCTGATGCTGCATCTTCCAGATGCCCATCCGGCAGACGAGAGAACAACACTTACGTAACCTTTACATTCACATCCTAGGGTTTGTTTTGATCAGGCCAACTTTAGTCACAGGCTCAATCTTCAACCACTGTGGGCAGGGAATGGAATTCTGCTGATTTATTATTTATGTCTGAACCAGTGCTTTCATCTTGAATCATACTGGCTGCTGAAAGTTGGGTAGATAAACAAATTAGAATCCTTACCCATTGGGGAGGAGGAGGAAGTAGGTGCAGGATAGCTTTTGAAACAACAGCAATGAAATTAAAAAGCAAAAAACAATAGTCTGTTCAGGCTGCTGTAACAAGGTCCCATAGGCAGGTGGCCTAAATAACAGACATTCATTTCCTCTTGTCTGGAGATGGCCAGTCCACAATGAAGGTGCCAGCTAGTGTGGCTCCTGGTGCAGACTCTCTTCCTGGTTTGAAGATGGGCACCTTTTTACTGTATCCTCAATCAACTTTCCTCTATGTCTGTTTGTGAGATGGGAGAGAAGCAGGGAAGGAGGAGGAGCCACTCTGGGCTTGGGTGTTATTGCTCTTGGATTTGGGTCTCATACTTCTGACCTTTATATTACTTATTCTAGAGCTCTATCTTTAAATACTGTATAGTCAGTCATGTTTGGGATTAGGGTTTCAACATAGGAATTGTGTGAGTACGTGATTCAGTCCATAATACAAACCAAAGTGGCAATCTTTGGCTATCTATCACTAAGTAATGCTGGACAGGGTGAGACTTTATCCACTAGAAGTGAAATTGTCTTTATGGTGTTTGGGAATAAATGTGCTTAGGTAGCTTCTAATGTGCATTCTGAAGAACCCTTAGTTCTTCCAATCCTGCATCCAGCTCTGCTGCATCTCCTTAATGCCCATGAGTTTAGGTACTATGAAAGTTCCTAGAATTAACATTTAGTTCTGGTTCTAGAACTATAGAAATATTTGACAATACTAGACAAGAACTATTTGGAACTTTATCTTTTCTTTATGTATGTGTGTTACAGAGGATGTAATCCGGAGCTCAGACATGGTCTACCACTGAACTCCATCCTCAGCTAGGAACTTACCTTTAGGTAGTGCCTTCAGTGAGAACTTATTGGCCCCACAGAAAGACTGGAGATACTAAGTATAGAATCAGATGGTCCAATATTTTGAATAATAGTGATGTGGTGCAGTTAAATTGTACATATTCCATCAGACTTGGCTTCCAATGTTCTTTGACTGCTAAAAGGGTCAAAATGTCTCTCAAGTTATAAAAATCTGCATAGTAGGAGGCTTCTATTCTATCACTTTAAAAGTGGTTCCCAAAAAGGGGCTTTGGAAATGTGACAAACAGGGGCATTATCTCTGAAGCAAAAGCATGGCTGTCTCTGAGGGTGGCAGGAAAGGTTCTCAACACTTCAGTTTTTTAAATATGAGCTCCAGTGAGTTTCATCAACCACATATACCACTTTTCTGTAGACATTTTTATACTGTGTATTTATATATACATGTTAGAGAGTAAGTACATGAACTTACACTTTTTTACATATCTAATTTGAAAATTGTTAAGAGAAAAGCCTTATACTTTTAAACATGGAAACGTCCTTTAATAATATTCATTTGGAACTTCATCACAGTGAAATCAAATAGCTGATTTTTTTTCCCCCTGATGCTCCAAGTAGATTGGTAGGAGGGCCCTATTGATTTCAGTCTCTCAAAAAGCAGGAACTTCACGGTGCTGGCGCCTGACTGGGAAGCTATTCAGTGTCATGTGTGGAGCAAGTGCAAACACCCCGCTGACTGGGAACTCTCCTGTCTATAGAGGACACATTTCACTTCTGTTCACTTTGCATAGACAATGCCAACAATGTAGGTTGCTGGGTGAGAGTTGGGGGAGTCCAGCCCTCTGATGGACCAGTATTATACCAAATTTGGCTCTTAATCTAAGAATACAAAGATGAAAGGTTGGAGTCTATGTATTTATTCACTCAGCATCCATTTAGTTACGGAACCAAATCTTTATGGAACACTTCATATTAACTGCACACTGTACTCAGTGACAGAAGTACAATGGGGAGACAAGATGGAAATAATTGTTGTTCATTAGGAACTTAGAGTTGGTGAGGAGGGGGTAATTACAACAAATAGAGAGCTAAGATTTAAAGTGAGGCCCCCAGAGAAAAAGAATAAGTTCCCTTTGGAAGTACAGAGGCATAGATAAGAATAATAAATATTCCTATTATCTGTTTTACAACTTGGCCTCTACTATGATGTGGGTATCTGGTACCCTACTTTG
>PVKN010039408.1:0-10888 GCA_004027915.1 Capromys pilorides | reverse complement strand
ATGAATTTTGGAAGACAAAGAGAACATTGACTTCAGACACTTTTTACTGAGGCTACAGAATATCAAAACCTAAGAAGTCCAACTGTAATATATCTATCCATCCTCCTGCTTCAACCTCTTGAGTAGGCTAGACTACTGGCAAGCAAGATCACCCTCAATGAAACTGTTCTTTGTGTCTTAAAAATCAGCTCATATTCCAAAACTTCCGTGGGGATGGGCTTTCCACTTCTTCTTGGGATGCATAAGTCAATGTCTTTCTCATAGTTGCCAGTATAGTGGCTCTTTCAGTAGGCAGCACAGACCACTCTGCTTGTCTTAAACAAAACCATAGCCTACCAAACCATCCACACACAGAAAGAGTTGCTGCTTAGAGGACCAAGCTGGGGAAACAATGGATAACAAATGGTCCTAGAAGGACAAGAAACAGAAATCTTCATAATTTCCTTGTGAATGACACTTATCATTTATGTAGTCCTGCATAGACCTTCCAAACATGCCTGAATACATGTGTGTAAAATTGTATTGCATTGTTTTCTTAATGAAGCCAGTAAAGACTCCTGGGCTGGATAGTTCTTTGTTAAGGAAGATAACTTTGTTTAGTGTATAATGCTCAACAGCTTCCCTCACTCCTATCCATGAAAAGACAGATCAATTCCCACACAGTAGTGACAAATCATGTCTATGGACATTTCCAAATGTCTTCAGGAATGTAAAGTTTAGATTTACTAATTTATGTAATGCGAAAGGAGTACATTGGCTTTTGAAAATTTTTTCCTGAAAATATGGAGCTTGTATCACTCCAAATGTACAGAAATGCAAGGTTATACGAACTGTTAATTTTGAGAAACAGCTCAGTAAAAGCCTTACAGAAAATAATTCCCTTTAATCAAGCAAATAAAAAGTAAAGAATTGGGGGCAATTTTGAAGAGATTTTTATTCTCAACCTTTTTTCCTCATTTCTTTTTCTGTAAGTTATTTGTAGAAAGGATTCAGATTTAAAAGAAAATCACAAGCATGAGCAACCTGAGCAACTCTGACTTGAAACATGGCCAAATCTAAAAGATTTATAGTAGGGCAAGTCAGAAGAATAGTAACTCTGAAGTCTATGTCATGTGCAGAATTTTAATAAAACGGCACTGCATCCTACCAACTACATGAATTTTTCACTCCATTCTAAAATGGAGACTCCATATAGCAGCCACCATACAATAAAACAACAATGAGAGAGGCTGGATTTAAAAGAGAGTGGTTTGTCTCATAATTATTTTCCCTTACATTTAAAAAGCATGCAAAACCTGTGTGAAGAAAACATATATACATATGCATAGATATCATATATATATATATATATATATATATATATATATGTATATATATATATATATATATATATATATATAGAGAGAGAGAGAGAGAGAGAGAGAGAGAGCGCCAGCGAGATAGCTGAGGGGTCTAAAGTGCCTGCTTAGGCAAGCTTAGGCAAGCTTAGGCAACCTCAGGGACCACGGTTCAATCCCTGGCACCATATGCTGTGCCAGACCCACACCCAGGGCAGGCTGAGCTGGCCATAAGATAAATAAATAAAGTTTGCCAGGCATGGTGATGCATGCCTCTAATCCTAGCACTTGGAAGGCTGAGGCAGGAGGATCAGTGTGAGTTTGAGACCAGTCTGGGACACAAAAGTGAGCTCAAGGCCAAGCCTGAATTGCATAGTGAGACTATGTCTCAAAAAGACAAAAAATAGAATACAAAGTTTAAAAGGCCAGGGAGATAGTTCAGTAGAGTAAGTGCTTGTCTGGCAAACATGAGGTCCTGAGTTCAATCCCTGGTACCACAAAAAACAAACAAACAAAGAGTAGGAAAATATATATATATATATATATATATATATATATATATATATATATATATCAGACAACCTTGAGATACATTTTTGCCTTAGTAATTATCTTTTATAACTAAGGTTTATTGAAAGTGTTAATTTTTATTTGTTTGACCAATCTTACATATCTATATCTATTAATCTAAACAGATTTGATGATGAAAATATGTAATACAATCATTGTTAAATTTTTCTTGTTTTGGAAATCTTGTACTATATGTACTCTTGCTTGTTACTGTTTTCCTATCTTTGTTTCTGCTATTTTTACTATTTAAAATAAAAAATAAAATTAAAAAAACATCCAGAACAAACAGGCCAAGAGAGCAGCCGAGGCTCAGCAAGTGTGTCAAAATATCCCTTCTGAGATCTATCACCTAAAACATCTCTTTTCTTTTCTTTGGATATAGGGTCTTGCAATGTGGTGCAGGCTGGCCTTGAACCCACTGTGTAGCCCAGGCTGGCCTCGAACTCACAACAACCATTTTGCCTTAGCCTCTCTCCAGTGCTGGGATTATAGGCATGCACCACCACACTTGATGAGTTCAAAAATAAATTCTAAAAATAAAGTAAAATAAAATAATTATCTTTTATTTATTCTTTATTTTAAAGAGAATACAATAATAATAATAATAGTAATAATAAAATATCAGAAATTATACACAATTTTAAAGTAGACTGTGATAGGTATTCAACAGTGTTTGTTATATTACATATTGCTATCTTCAATGTAGTTGCTCATATTAAAGACATAAGCATGTAATATTGGTCAAGTAGAAATTTTAGCCAGGCATGGTGGTGCACACCTGTAATCCCAGCACTTGGGAGACTGAGGCAGGAGGACTGATGTGAGCTCGAGACCAGACTGGGCTACAAAAGTGAGCTCAATGCCAGCCTGAACTGCATAGCGAGACCCTTTCTCAGAAAGACAAAGAAAATAAAAAAGAAATTTTAAGCATTAGCCACTATTTTTTTAAAAAAGAGAAATTAGTGATACTATCTTGTTAGCTATCCTGTGCATATATACATGCATGACTTTCTCCTTCCTTCTTTCCTATCTTTTCTCTTTTCTCTCATCCCAAATATTCCCCATGCTCAGTTTCCTTTCCTTATACAATAAAGTAGATAAAATCTGAGAGTTTTGAATACATGAATAATTAAAGTCACTTCACAGCTAACATTGTGTTGAAGGCTTAATATATTTAAATCATTATAATTACTATTGCTGGGATAGGAAAAACAAATTTTCAAAACTAAAGCAAATTTCCAATAAATTTTCAGGATTCCATCTATATTATAAAAATAGAGAAAAAATATGTTCAAATATATTACTTTCTAACCTTTATTATTAATTTTCTAATAAAGATCACACAAATTCTCTTCAGGGAGAGCACGGTTATTTCCATCCTTTTAAAAGTGGATATTGTTCAAGATACATCCACTTATATATGAAGGCTTTGAGTTTGTCATTCTTTACAGCTGAATAATATTCCATTGTATAAAAACACACATCTTTTTCAACCATTCTTGAGGTGGTGGGCATCTTGAACAAATATTTATAAGTGAAATAAATAGGATCTATAGGTGTAAATATCATATAGTCTCCCTAAAATAAGAACTCAAAAGAAGAAATAAAAATGGAAAGATATACTATAGTTAAATGGAAAGCAAGAATTTAAGGATTAAACAATGAAAGAGAGCTAGGAGAAAAATTAGGAAACATGGTAAGGACAACACCATGCACTTATACACAAAAGATGGTTAAGACAATGGTCCTAGAATTCCCCAACAGGTTTTTGAAACCAGCAAGTAATTGGCAGAGTTTATACCCTCACTAACTACATATACTGATACCTGTGAACTAAACAAATACACTGAGGATAGCAATGTGTAATACTAAAACCATGCTTGGAATACTTATCATTCTGGTCTTTAATTATGTACCGCTTCTAATGTCATTTCAATTATTGCTATAGTCTCAAGTAAATGTTTGCTTAAAATAAAAGGAAAGAAAAAAAACTAATAGAATATGAGACAAGGAAAAAAGGCCATAGAAGCGTAAGACTACAATTTTGTAAATGGTTAAGTTCAAAAATATCTGTGTAACAATGTGTATTTGTTCTTTTTTCTTTTTTACATTCTATAAGGCTTTTAAAGTTTAGAATATCAACAACTGATGGAAAATACCTGTTTCATGTTATGTCTAAGACATTTGATATTCAGAAAGATAGTGCTGGTAAGCTCAAGTGCCTAAGTTTTGGGGAATAGCATCATTCAGCTTTTCTTCTGGATGGTTAACAACTTAAGTTTGCAGTCCAAATAATTAGAGAAAAAGAAGGGATACAAGTATAGCCAATATTTTGACTCTAGCTCTTCAAGGTCAGTGAGCACACAGGACATAAAACAGCATATAACTCAGTGGTGTCCCAAATTTCCTGCTCAAGGAGATTATGGGGCCACAGAGGAAAGTGATTGATGATGACAGTGTGCCTAAGGAGAGTAACCTAGAGAGAAAACATTCTCTCAGGCTTCCACAGATAGCAAAATGATCAAGCAATGGCCATGATTCATCCAGATGGCTGACACCGACAAAAGTGTTGCAAGCTACAGTTCACAGTTCCAGGATCAACCCTGAGGGGACCTGACTAACCTTTTCAGATACAAAAGTTACATATACTTTGTAACATAGGTCTTGCTTTATCTTGGTCTTAACCATCCAGCAGAAAAGTCTAACCATCAGGTATTGTGGCACACTGCTGAGCAATAGACATTGAGACCAAAAGTAGAATTTCGAGCACTTTATTAGCTGAGCTCAGCAACCACACTCTCCTGGGAATCAGAGAAGAGTGCAGCCCCAAGTTGAGAAGCACAGTTTTAAAGTGAAACACTGAAGGATTGAGGGAGGAAAGTAAGTCATGAATTGTCCTTAGCTGGGCTGTGGTGTTCTGGGCAGACAGAAATGGGGAAGAAGAGTCATCAACTGTTGCTGACTGGGCCAGGGTGTTTTGGGCACAGAGTATAGAGTCCTTGAAGCAAGCTGAAACAAAACTATAAGCTTTGTTATGAGCAGGGTGCAAAAAGTCAAGCTTGCAGCATAGCTGTGGTTGGCACATCCCAAAGCATCGGAAGTGGTGCAGAGGAAGGGGGCCCACAATTGGGGGCCTTAACATTGCAGACTTTGAGTTACAGAAAAGGGGTGACAAAGTCTTTCTGGCTAGGTCCTGCTATCAAGGAGTGGATTGATTTAGGCACATGAGGTTAGTGCAATTTAACATATTCTGATGTTATCAGCCTTTTATCTATACAAACATCATGTCCTGTTTGCTATGGGCAGTTATACAAAGAATTCATCAACCTTAGGAGGAATTTCCTGGACATATGGGCTTAAGGTTGCAATGTTAAACTACTGAGTAGCCTTCAATGACCTGTTTTTAGTTTACAAAGAAATTACCTTAGTGGGTCTGAGATCTAAATAACCCATTGCAGGTGAAGTAAGCTTATAACAGGTATTAAAAAGAAAGCCATTTTAATATGCTGAGTTGTAAAAGGCGCAAGTTAACAGCCCCTGATAATGCCAGATGAGCTGCTAATCCACTGTGGTTATGAACTATTGGACTATATATACAGCTACTTTCTCTTTGTGCAATGAAAAGAGAAATTTGTTTAATGTTTAGATAAGAAATCATGTCTGCCTCATACTCTAAACAACTATGACAAAACAATATTATGCAATGTATTAACTATTTTAAATAATATTAATAATAAATAAATAAAAATAAATAAAAGTGGATATTGTTTGCATAAATAAATGAGATCATAAAATATAATCTATAAACATACAAATACAAAGTTTGGTAATCTTTTCCCCATATTATTTGGCCTATTAGGTTTCACCTTTATTTTATAAGTATAATCTTTCTCATAATAGATGCATGCAGCTGGTTACTAAGTAAAATAGTTTATGCATAAACACATTCAGATAAATTTATAGTTTCCTATATCCTCATTAAATCACTTAGTGTATACAATCAGGCTCTTCACAGAACTCATTTCATGAATTCACATACATAGCCCTCTTCTGTGTAAGTTTTATTATTTATTTATTTTTTTAGGGAAGGGTCTACAGGGTGTTCAGGGTCTTATTACTTGATGAGATTCGTAGTGATCTGCCTGTTTGCAGTCTCACAAGAGCTGGGATTACAGGCATGTGCCACTATGCCCAGTCTCAATTGCCATCCGAGGCCCTCCCTGAGGGTGGGGCCTGCACAACAGGCCCAGGGATCCAACCCCCAATCCCTGTGCCTGTTTGCAGGCACTTCAATCCCCTGAGCTATTTGCCCAGCCAGTACCATGTACGTTTTTAACAACTTTAGTTTGTGCTATCTTATTTTATTGTATGAATTTTAATGCCATTTAAATTAATTAATAATGTGATATTATAATGTTTATAAATTTTTTTAGTGTAAAAGTTGTAAATTTTATGCATAAACATCCTTCATTAAATACCTTAAGTGAATATCTTAAACCAGACAATAGATTTTTTTTTCTCATTAACTTTATTGGTACATTTAAATTTATATAATGACCATATCCATCATAGGAAATTAGTACCTTTATATGATACGTCTTGATTCCTCACTTTTGTCCATCTCACTACCCTCGCTTCAATCCCTATTTCTTCCCATAGTTACAAATCTGTGTTTCCATTTAATCCTCTGCTATCACTTTTTTCTTTTTCCTTTCTTTCTTTCCCCCTCCCCATCTCCTTGTTCCCCTTTCCTTTGAATCATGTCTTCTTATTTCATAATACCTATTATGCACTTTGGTTCCTATTTACACTATCATTTTCTTACACGAAAGAAATCATACGATATTTTCACAGGTGTGTCTGATTTATTTTACTTAAGAGTATGGTCTCAAAGTGTATCCATTTAAATAAAAATGTCTCCAGTTAATCCTTTAGAGTAGTACTCCATTGTATTAAAACACACACACACACTCACGCAGAGACACACACACATCTTGAAAGCAATGATAGCTAAGCAGTGACTGCCTGGGAAATGCAAACACCCAAGTTTGATCCCCAGTACCACAGCCATGCCAGAGCTGGAATCCTGGAAGCACTGTGCTGCCTGCCCTAAAACCAGGAATGGTGGCACACGTGTGCAGTCCCATGGCTGAGACGGGATCCCATGGCTACAAATCTGAACTGCATAGCGAGAAACTGTGTCAGGTAAATAAATAAACAAACATTAAATGTTTTATTCATTCTACAGTTGTTGGGCAATTGAGCTGTTTCCAAGAAAGAACTATAACAAATTTGCTGCTATAAATTATAAGTGTGGATGAACATATACCAACGTGGAATGATGTTACTAGTTCTTATTTTTTTTAAATGACCTGATTATTTGAGAAAATATCTAGCAACCATATAATAACATAATAAAATTAAATCAAATATTGTCTTTCAATTTACAGTGTCATTTCACTTTTAGCTTTTCATCAGATTTGGTATAAAAGCAACGTAAAAAATTAGAATCCACATCACTAGTTTTGAGTAAATTAGTTGTAAACATATAACTAATGTTGAGAAGGGTACTGTGAATATTGTGTTTATATTGTACACTGACTGAAATTACAAATCAGATACTTGGACATGCCTCATCGCATTTTCTTCCCTGTTCTCCACTTGCCTCAGAAAACAAAATCTTAATACAAAACCATAACTTTGGTATAGAGCCTAGACTCAATGGCCTTTGAGTGCCAGAACACACACACACACACACACACACACACACACACACACACATATGCAAGCACGCATGCACGCACGTACACAGCCATACGAGAGATATACTATATAAATATCATAATATATATATATATATATATATATAATATATGTGTATACATATGATATAGATGTTTTTATGTATCTGAAAACTCATAGGAAAGGATGTGAAGGTGTTATTTTAGATCTGTAAATGTGTCAAAATATGAGTAGTATAATTATTACAACTATTAGAAGCCATAAGGAAAGCACAATGAGTCTTATTATGAAGAATTAAGGTATAATGGTCCCTTATTTATCGCAGAAGGTGTATACCAGATATCCCTTCGACAAGTGAAAACCAGCAAAGTAGTGATTTTATATTTATTTCAGCATATATATATATATATATATATATATATATATAGGCTTTATAAACCCTTCCCACATTCTTATAAATCTTTTCCACACTTTGAAAAACACTTAAAATATTCTCAACCATTTTCTATACTTGTAAACCTAATCATTGTGAAGTGAAAGATATTTTATTTAATTTTAACAACATATGTGTACTATACAGTACTGCAAAATCCCATGATATAACAAAAATTCTGAGGCAAATAATTTAACTTTTTTTTGGGGGGGGGGGCAGGACCAGTGATTGAAATAAAGCCCTTGTGCTTGTCAAATAAGTGCTTATTCTACTGAGGTATCTCTGAGGCAAATAATTTAGATTAATATTTTTTTGAAAACCTGTGAAACAATGAGTCCATGAAAGGTGAACCACAAAATACTGAGGGGTTACTGTAACAGTAATCATTCATTTATTTGTTAAGGGTTAAGCAATGGGAGATATCTAAAAAATTACTATAGCCAACTTATTATAGAAATTCGGAACTCTTGTTACTATTATTATCCATGTAGATTTGATAAAGCTATTTTATCACAGCCTACTGATCAGAAAGTTTTGCCAAAGGCAATACCCACACCTTATTTATTAGAATAAATCATTTAGAGGACTACTCTTATAAAATAATGAAAAAATGGGAGGGAAGTCAACAACATAAGAAATATATAAACCCTAGAGAGACTGAAAATAAAAGAACACTAGCAAATACTCTAAGTAGAGGGAGATAACAAAAAGTGATTTACTACAAATACATTTTTTTAAGTTTTTGACAAAAATCAAAGTATGTGAGAGCATGAGCTACTTTAAGAATCATAAATTCATCTATACATTTACTTATATTTATTTATTTTTTGTACTTTAGGAAAGGATCTACAGGGTGTTCAGGGTCCCACTACTATATCTTACTCATAGTGATCCAACTCTTTATAGTCTGCCTAGAGCTGGGATTACAGGCGTGCACCACCAGGCCCAGCCTCAATTGCCTGCTCAGTGTATCCTGAGGGTGGTGCCAGGAACAGCAGGCCTTCGGATAGAACCCCTGGCCTCTGTGCCTGCTGGCAGGCACTTCAATCCACTGAGCTATTTGGCTGGCCTTCATCAATCATAAATTAAAAAAAAAAAACACAAGAAAAATATAAACATAATGATCAAACTATTAAAATGTAACTTTAAAATGGATAGAATACAATATTTGGAAACTAAAACTTGATTTGGAGAGGAATTATTGCAGCCTTCTAAAGATCTCCCATGATTCAATGTTCAGAAAAAGATGACACATCTGACATGGGAAAAAAAAAATAAATAAATCAACCATTCTGAAATCAGCATCATCCCTGAGAAGTTTCCTAATATTCTTGATTATATAGTGTATAAATGTTACTCACAGAAAATAAAAAAAATAGCTATGAAATAATATAAGTTGACATAGCTCTATTTTTTAAAGCATTATTACAAACACAAATGCCTTTAGATATCACAGCAATAAAAAGTTGAAGGGGCCTGCAAAGAAATGGAAAACATCTCAGTGGGCAGAAGGGTTCTGATTATTACTTCATGTCTGTAAGTACAAAAGGGTTGCAAAACAACCATAGGGGACCTTATTTAGGTGCCAAGGACCTCGTTACCTAGCTACGTTTACTTTCAAGTATGAAATGAACATCAGTGAATTGTCCAGATGAGTCATGGGTTTTCACCTCATGAAGCAGGTATTTATAAAAGTAAGCCAATAAGACATGCACAATAGTAACATAATAATAGACTAAGTATAAAGTAATTATTGAAGGAATTCTCTTGCTGATATTGGACCTAGAAATTTAAGAAGAGTTCTTGAGCTCAAGATTTCTTGAGCTATAAACTATTGTAAACTGAGTGCTCAGGCATAGAACTTGAATATTCCCTAAGGTTTCCAGACCTACCTCTTGTAATCTGTATCTATGACAAGGTTTTCCTGTGACAAATAAGTGGCCATGCAATTATAGTTCTTCGAATATTCTGATTGTTTTCCCTCTACATCAGCATTTTGCTTAATATTCTTTTATAGTGTGTAGTACCCAGAGTTCTTTATAGAAAAGGGACCAAAAAATTTAAGGAGACACACACACACACACAGAAACAGAGAGACAGAGAGACAGGGAGAGACAGACAGGCAGACAGACAGACAGACACAGAGATTAGAAGGAATTGACTCAAGGTTTTGGAGGTTGACAAGTCTAAAATTCCTATCACCAGGCAACAGGCAGGAGGTTCTAGCAAGAGCTCCTATTTTGATTCTCCACATTCTTGAGGCAGAGATCTTTCATTTTAGAGGCCCCATGAAATTTTTGCTTGAGAACTTCAACCAACTGTACTGACATGATGGAGAGCAAGTGGCTTTACTCAGTCTAGTTAAATGCCAATCATCTACGAAAGACTCCTTCCTAAAAATATCTAGATTAATGTATGACCTGAGAACTGAACTTCATAGCCTGACAAGGTAACAAAAAATAATCCTTACATAGTCACATGATTCACATGAAAAGTGTAAATTTGATAGAAGAAGGCCTTGGACTGATTTGTTTTTATGATCAAATTAATGCAAACTACATGGTCCATAAAATATATGCTAATAATATTTTCTTATTGAAAAAAAAGATAAATAAAACTTTAAAAGTATGACTCCTAGTTTTCAGACTAAGTTAAGCAGGTCGTATGTGGTAGAGCTTATTTCTATAACTACAAGGAAAATTTAACACAAAATAAAGTGAACAGAATTTGAGCAAAAACAATTAATGAATCATGGAGCCCTCATAGCTGTTAAAGGATCAGAGAACTCCAATTTTAACAAGGCAGA
>PVKN010039407.1:0-10887 GCA_004027915.1 Capromys pilorides | reverse complement strand
TGTGTATTTGTGACACAACTTTGATTGTTTACTGTTGCTTTGAAATTATCTTACTCAGTTGAGAGCTTTCCTACTTTTCAGTAGATCTCTTTTCCAAAGTATCTCTAGAACAAATTTGTAGAGAAAAAAAATCACTGGGTCAAAGATCTGTTCTTACTAAAAACATTGCAGGTGGAAATATATTAATGTTTTTTAAAGCATCAATCAGTGGGATAAAGGATGAACATACAAACATGAAATTTTATAATTAATTGCTGCATATTCTATTATTTAATTAATCTGTATACCAATTTTCTTGATGCTATTGGTCTAAGCATGAGCACATTTAGGGTTTAGACTTATTTTTATTTCTAGAACGGGGACTAGCCTTTAGCCCAACAAAGCATTTGCGTAAAATTTGACCTAAAGGTCAATATCATTTCTTTCTGGTGATAAGGTCTAAACTACTGGTCATACATTCTGTTTACCAACAGGAAAGAGTCCATTGTAATATATTAGATAAATCTCATAAAAGTTAATAATAAAAGAGAAGGGTCATTATTTATGTTTGACTTATATGCTTTAAATCACCTATTCACTGTGAATGTATGTCTATGATGATTCAGTTTTATGTTTCTGAGTTTTAGCAATTATTTTTAAACTGTTATTTCAACACTTGTTGCCCAGTCTGTTCACATACTTTCCACACTATTTAAAGTACAAAACACATAATATATTTTAACAGTGAAGACAAGCTTGTAGTCACATGTAAGTTAGTTCTTAAAGTGAACTTATTTTAGCAATTTCAAGTCAGCACTTTGGGAGAGTTATGTTTCAGTACAGGGCAGAATTTGAGTTGTAAAAGTCTATTATAATACATATAGCACAGACATAAAAATACTAATTCACTTTGTGATATAAATGTGCATATACAGAACATTCTTAATACAGTAGGAATTTGCGCCGATACATGTTTTCTTATATTTGTCTTCTCCCAAGCTGAGCAATCTGGGGCAAATCTCTTGCTTCTCTCTTTGTTTACTTAACAATAAGATGACATCTAACCAAAGGGCAGATGTGGAGATGACACATGTATTGACAAGGTAAACATGTGTCGTTGTGTGATAGTCAGCACTAAATTGTATGAACTTAGTATTACATTTATTTTTATAATGAAGTTCGTGATTTTATAGCCAGACATATGTAAGCAATATTTCAAAATAAATTACATGACCATCAATTTACACCAGTGTTTGTCTGTAAAATGAATGATAAATAGAAGACTAAAGGATAAAATTAGAAATATAAGCATTTTATTCAGCTTTCACAGCTTACTTTTCAAACTGATTAAATGATAGTTCACAAAATATATCTCCTGATAACTACCTTCCTGCACAAGACATTTCCCAGAGAGAGGGTGTGCAGTGAACGGCAGGCGTATGTTCTGAAGAGTGCCGTTGAGTATTCTTGTGAGAGAGAAGAAAACTAGGAATGGACAAGCAGACATAGGCAAGAGCAGAGGCAATAAACATGAGCACTGAGAGCAGAGGTCCATCAGTGTCTTGAGCCAGCTAAACAGAATAAGACAGAAGGTTTCACTCTGCAGGGGGACGACTAGGAACAAAGAAAGCAGCTAAGAGTAAAGGCCTACTCCTGTTCAGTGCAAAGATGAATCTGCTAAAATCAGTTTTTCTCTTCTCATCAGTGCTCTGAGCGTCATGGTGAGTGCCAGCAGAAGGACAGGGACATGTTCAGAGGCACCAAGTGAAGCCTTTCTGGTGCTAAGAAGCAATCCTTACCTGCTGTGGTCTTCAACATTTTTTTCCTGATTTACAAGCCCTAAATTAGGCTGAAATGCACAAGAAAATGGGGACAATCTATATGTCATCAAAAGCTTATACTTTGCTTTATTTTTCTTTAAAAAGGACTCCATAACTATGGAGCAATGACTCAGAGGTATACAATTATTTTCATTCCACAGATGAATAAAACAAAGCTTAAGAAAATATGATATCACTCTATTTTGATATCAGTATCATCCAGGAATATGAAGTACTATATAAAAGAGGCAGAGGGAATCAATTTTTGTACTAGGATGGCAGGAATACCAGGAATACTTCAAGATTTTATGAAAACAAGGCAATAGCCAACTGGGACATATCCTATCAAACACTCAGGATTTAGTAAAATCCAAAACTTAATAGTAGATATCTTAGACAGCATCATTACGTTGTAATGACTATCTTACTTTATTGGATGTGAAGCTACAAATCCTAAAAAAATGAACTTTTCTAAAAATCTTCCACTTTCCTTCTATTATTCATCAAATCAATAATTTTCACACACTTTCTAATATCCTTCTCTAGTCATGATTTAGCATTTTCTTCTCCATGATGCTGATGAACACAGAACACTGGAGAGCCACACGCAGGAAAAGAAATGTGGCTTTAGGGTGTAATCTACCCAGAAATGCTGTGCAGACCCAATAGCGTGAATGGGGGCAGTGGTGCAGGTCGGTGCCCAGAGCCCCAATTTCATGCCAAGTCTTCCTGGGCTGGGCAGCTCCACTGCCCTTAGCCAGGCTCCTGTGTTGGCTTTGTCCTCTAAAACCAGGTTTCTTATCGTGCTCTGAATGTCATGGTGAGTGACAGCAGAAAGAGAGGGATGCATTCAAACCTACCAGCAGACAGATTGAGCTTTTCTGGTGCTAAAAAACAATCTTTCCCCTCCCCAAGCTTCCTAGTTGAATTCACATCTAGAGTTAAGAAGAATGGGAAAGTACTTGCCAAAGATTCTGGAAGGCTAAAATGTTCTATAATGAAAGAATTTGAATTACAGTACTCTCTTGCTATTTTGAAGTTTGATTTTCAGGGATTCACTGTTTCACAGGTTTTCAAAAAAATACTAGTCTAAATTATTTATTATGGATTTTTTTGCTCTATTGTAGGATTTTGCAGCACCTTACAATATACATGTGTTGTTAAAGTTACATAGGTTTATGAGTTTAGAAAATGGTTAAGAACATTAGAAGTGTTTTTGAAAGTGTAGGAAAAGTTTATAAGAGTGTGAGAAGGGTTTATAAAGCCTTGAAATATATATAAATACTAAAATAAATACAATATCACTACTCACTAATTTTCACTTATCACAGGCAGTGCCTGGAATATAACCTCCAGGATAAGGGAGGGACCACTGTACAGTCAGAGCATCTTACACAATTCAACCTCTGAGATCAAACCATTTAAACTCACAATAATTCCACACTACTGGTCATGCCAAGTAGTACTTAGTGAGTAAACTTCTCAAATAATAAAATCATAAACTCTCTGCATTAGATAAGATGCCAGTGGCCATGGAGTTAGAATCACCTTTTACTGAGTTAGCTATCCCATCACAATGGAAGAGAAATCTTCCAAACCTCCCATGAATACTGAGAAGTTTACATAGGTGTTATATTGCATAAACCTTCAGGATCACTCATTAAAAGTAAAACTACTATCTTGGTTACTCTTTACTCATTGTTGGGACAAAATATCTGACACCCAGAATTAAGGCAGGAAAGGTTTATGCAGCTCAGTTAGTGGGGGTTTCAGTCTATATTCAGTTGGCTCCAAGGTGGAGTGGCATGTGGCAGAGAGCAACTGCTCATGGCAGTGGGTGAAGAATAAGAGCAAAGGGAGGAGCAGCAGCTCTGGTAGCTAGCAAGCCTCTCTCTGCTCCTTACACTGTCATTCAGATTACCCACCCCAGGGCCAGGATGTAGCAGTCAACCTAAAATCCTAGCTTTGAATCAGGACTCAATTGCTAACTCCAGAAGCCACTCCATGACTGCATGAGGATTTAGGGAAACAACTTGACACAAACCATAGCAATGACCACGTAAATGTGGAGGATGTGACGAGCACATACTATCTTCTTTATATTAATAATTCAATAGCAGGTAACTACTTGTGACAGTGCTCCAATTTTCTAGAAACATTTATTATGATAATTTTATAGCTCTAGAAATAAAAGAGAAATGACACTGTAGAAACATGTTTTTTTGTTTGATTGTGGTGAGAGAATGAGGCAGCAATGTTTAGTCAGCTTACAGAAAAGCTATTAAACATTTTTATAAAAACTTTTATTACATTTGGAAAGTAGAGCAGCACCAGAATAGATGAAACAATAGAAGCTTGAGTATGAAAGATAAAGTGGCACAGAGAAAGTCCAGAGAGAGAAGAAACTGAATCATAGAGCAGCTGATCTGAGAGATCAGCCCGTTGAGAGGGAGCAAATGCAAGTAGCCACGTGGGGTATCTGGTTTGAGAGTCTCCGTGCTAAAACACTGATGTGTTTGCTGTGTTTTGCTTTAGTTATTATCAAGAAAAATCTGGAGCACACTCCTACTATCACAGTCTTGTACAGCAACAACCTTTCTAAAAATATTGCTGCTGCTACTCCCATATGGGAGGCCAGATGTCAAGAACTGTAAGGGCAGGGAATGTATATGTCTAACTAAAAGATTTCTCTTTCAATTGTTTTCCTACGTTCTATCTAGCCTAAGAAAAAAAATACTAGGTTCCTCTAAAGATATCTGAAACCACATAACATTTAGTGTCAAATTCTGTGTGTCACCTGCCTCACCTAAAATCTAAAAAAGTCACTTAAAATTTTGAGGCTCACTTTTTTCATTTGCCTCATTATCTTATAAAATCAAAATAAACAGGCCTCTTCTAAACAGGGTGTTGCAAGGATAATAAAAACGTAATTAAAGCCCTGAAACATAACCAAAACCAAGAAATGATAAATGTTAGTGAAACTGTCTTTTAACAGATTTCAACCTTGCCCTCCATAAAAATAAACTACTGATTTTGTTAGACAATATTTTTTTCTTTTTTTAATTTTTTAAAATATTTTCTTTATCTCTAATTTTCAATACAGAAGACCTGTATGACTTTGAGAAATGCCTTCAATCTTATATGATTCCATGTGCACTCATGCGCGTGCACAGATACACACACACACACATACACACACACACACACAGAAACACTTAAAACTGAAATACCCTACCTACCACTACTCACATCTCCTCTGACCTGGGAAGCTCCATCCTCTAAGCTTTTATCTTCTTTGCCCCACAACAATGTTGTTGGAGCCAGAAACTTCACAAAACAACAAGGAGGGTTAGAACTATGAACAGAAGGCCCAGAAGAAGGTTCTGTGAAAGGTGATTAAAGACATAAAGGAAATTCTGCAGACATGTGACATCCAACAGAAAAGCAGGGAAACATAAGGTCAAATCTCAATAATTGTGTATTGTGAATTTTGCCCAGGGTTCCCTTTAAGCCATTTGAACAACACGTGACATGAAATGAGTATGAGATTTGTCCCAATCATTTTAACTAACAAAAGCTATTGCATTTGCCAATCTCATTGGTGCTTTGGACTCCACCCTTTAAGGAAATGTCAATACAGGAAGTGAAACTTGGGTACAAGGCTATGATCCTGAGACCAAGTGTCAGAGCTCTTAATAAAAATTACCTGGATGTCCTCATGAGAAAGAAGTGAGCCCATCAATATCCAACATCAAGGTGATATTGGTTGTTTTTTGACCTAGTGGAGGTGTGCCATCTGAGTTTATCCTCAGTAGTTCTAGGGTGAATTTTGAATATCAACAGAATATTAGAGTAGAGACAATATACATTAAAAAGTACCTAAGAAATGAGCAGTTTCTCACCCACTGTCAGGACAATGTTGCATTGAAGTGGGTACTCAGCCACCTTCATCACTGCATCTGGCTGTGTGACTTCTGTTTTTTTCTCTAAAGTCAAAATGACCACAGAAGCTAAATGTGTTTAATCAATTCAGGACATTAAGATGGCAGTGACAGCACAACTAAAGATACGCACAAAAGAAGACTTCCAGAACTGCTTCAGAAGGTGGCAAGAACAAGGAGACAAGTTTTTCAAAGTGAGGGCATTAACAGTTATGTGTCTCTTACTATAATCTTACTATATCATTAAGTTTTTAAATTTAAACATTTATCATATTTCTGGTTAACACTTTGTATGCCTGAAAGAGCCAAGTAGGTGCTAAACGTGTTAAATAGCTTTACCATATAAATATATTTAGTTGCCTTATATTTTAGAAGTGAGTAGGCCTTCAAGGCCTATTCACAATATAGAAAGTGATATTATATTCTTGCATAGAATTCATATTTAATTAATCATACAATATATTCATTTTCTTACTCTGTTATCAACAGAGTACAGTTGGCTATGTTTCTTTTCTTAACTTGATAGAATATGTCATTTTTTAAAATCTCTTTTCAAGTGGAATGTTAACGTGCCTTTTCCTTTCAACTCTTAGCTCCTCATACAGAAATCCCCAAGTTGCTAATAATGTTGATAATGGGGCTAGATGTATGCAATATTTAAAGTGATGACTAGAGACACTGTCTTTGATTCTGTTTCGTACTTTTATTAACAGAATGTCCTCCCACCCTAAACTTGTAGACTCTGAGGTCTATCTCCCTCTATCAAAATCTTTAGCGGGATATAGGTAATGCTTTTTCTACCCGAGGCTATTAACTACTTACCTTGAACCTAGTGATGGGGTGTGTGAGTGATTCTGCAATGATCTTGCATCTCAGTTTCCTCCATTCAGCACCCACAAGTTAGAGAAGGACTTGAGTATAGCCCATGTTCAGCTGGCTCCAAGGGAAAACCACATAGCCAAGCAGCACAGCAGAGGAAAGCTGCTCCTGTCAGGGCAGCCAGGAAGCAGGAGGAGAAGGGAGGAGCCGGGGAGAGGAGACAGTGACGTTTCTGGGTTACATTCTCAGATACCTGCCTCCACAGACCAGGCCCCACTCTCAACAGCACAGATGCATCCAGCAATAAACCCTGACAGACACCTCATGGCCACGATTCAGTTACCGCCCCCCAAAGCCCTTCTCTGAGTACACAATATTTTTGGGGGACATTTTAGATCTATAATACCCCATATATGACACAGTCTGCAAGCTCATACTCCACTAAGTGCTTATGTGCATGGATTAGTTGTTCTCATTACCTACCTTCTCTCTTCAAAGAAAAAGTTTGTTTTTAACTTAGTTGCTTTTCCTTTTGGGAAAATTACTACCTTCTGGGCATTTAGACTATAGAACACGAGTAAACACTATATCATTCAAAATCTCAAAGCAAGATGGAGCGAATGCTCAGGAACAACTTTTTCAACTTCTAGACTCAGTTCTTACAGGCATCGCTAACCCAGAAATGCAGGCTAGACAAGTCTGCAAGACCATTTTTCTTGGCCCCACTTCCTCCTGAAGGCTTCTAGGAATCCAACACTATGAAGAGAGGCAGAAGGACATGAGATAGAGTTAGTCACTTCCTTACAGCTCCTGTAAAAGCATCCCTCAGGGCACCCCTTTCCGGACAGATTAAGAAATTATTTTTCCTTACTTGAAGACACTCAAGCAAAATAATTTTTTGTGAGGCAACTGGAGAGAATACAATGTGAATGATGAAGGATTCACACTGAGGAAAGAAGTGAAAGCAGTGGAGTGGTTAGAACAAGGGAAGGCAGGAAGGAAATATGCAAAGTGTTGCAGCTGTTGAGTGGAAAGATCTGCTGAGTCACTGAGTCATAGCTGAGAGGGTTGAAGATGTCTATTTGTAACCCTAGTATTTAACCTTAAGGATTTGCTTGCCCTGTACAGATGCCTGCTGCATCGTTTTCACAAAAGGGTAACAATGAAATTGAAAGCATGTTTTCAGAATTGGGAGCAAAATATTAGAAAAATGCAGGAACATTCACTTGTTTTCATGCTAGAAGTAACAAACAAAAATGTAAAACTGTCAGTGTAAGTAAATAAAAACATTTATTAGGGTCTGCTGATAAGAGAAACTCTCCTACTTCCACGGGAGACAGGTCAGCACTGTGCCCAGCTTTATGATGGGAGGGGCCTGGTTTTTGGGGAATAAGGGAAAAGAGAAGAGAAGAGAAGGTCTTGGTGGGGATACGGATGTTGGGGACCTCTGGTGACACACCATGACTGAGCAGATCTGGACTATGGCAGGTCCTTGGGACAGGGCACTTAACAGAGACTGCAGGGCTAGAGAAGCCTGTTAGCATGAAATGCCAGGCCCCAGGGTCAGGCTTGGACCCCGGAGAAAAAATGGTGTAAATCTCAAGTTGTGGATTTTTCTTAAGGTATAATGTTTAAAATACATTTTTCCTTGCATTTTTTCTACCCAGCTTTATTTATTTATTTGTTTATTTATTTATTTATACTACTTGGATTTCAGTCTCCTGTGAGTTAAGAACTGAATATGAAACTTTCACAACTCTAGCTTTTGGGAAGGGTGGGTGAGATGAAACTAAGCTTGAATAATAATGGCTTAGCTGGGCTTTTTGTTTATGTAGCACCCTGCTGACTTGAATTTCAGGGTCTGATTGAAGATAATTAGAAGAACAATGGAACTGGTTGACACTAGGCCAGTAATGAGTAACACTTGCTATTGTAACTCCACATTTACACAAACACCAAAAGCTCTCTACACTGCAGCTAGATGAAAATACTTTTTTCAGATTGGATGTCTTTGATTTTGCTAGAGAGATAAATACATTTAGCATAAAAAGATATAAAAAAAAAGTCTTGTAATAAATTAAAAAGTGACTCCCTAATACTGTTTTTCTCTACTGCTTAAATGTGTAAGGCTTTCTTTGGATTGATAAATAGATAAATTGATAAACAGAGTTAGGAAACTGCTTGTGTAACAGAAGCTACAAACACTGGCACAGCCACGAGAGCCTTCTCATAATTACATAATTTCTGAGCTATATTACCATTCTCATTTCATAAGTGGGAAATTAAGGCTAGAGTCTGCTCAAGTGAATTTCTGAAAATAATATGGTGATATAATGTAAGAACTGATGAGAAATGTTTATTTCTTAATTCCCATTTTGTGCTTGCTTTTTCAGATAATGGAGGACAATGGAATAATATTCTTCTCCTGAATTCTCAGTACTCCCCTTACAAAAGTGCCTGACAGACATGAGGAATAATTGTCATGCATGTATGTACTGTCTCCCTGGGATATTGAGATTATTTCCTTAAATTTTCCCCAAATTCTAGTGTCACTAAAGGAGACTGTAGTGTCTTAGACCATGGCTTTCATGACAGTCACTTTTGCAAACAACATATTTGCAGTAATGTCTCTGCTTTGAAAACCACGGTGCCCTGAACTTTAATCTCACTGGTAAAAGGCATCACTTCATTGTCAAGAGGCCTAGAGAGAGCCCTTTAGCTGTACCTTCCCTTGGAATCTACCTGGAGCCTCTCACACTCTACCTTAGACAGATCAGTGGACGCCAGCGAGGATGACTTCCAATGGACTTCATTTATCATTCCTTCAGGTCAAAAGTGTAAACACATAGTTGGAAACTATTAGACTGAAGCACACTGAAAAAAGTTCAGTTTTCTATGTCTAATGTTCATATTTACTGAGCCACTTTGAAATTCTGGTCAAATGAGATATTTGAATGAGACACGTGGGAATATGGGAGATGAGCAAGCGGATGTTGGGAGAAGAGAGCCTTGATCTGCGATCCACATCTCGGCATAAATGCCTCCTCTCGCAGCCTAAGAAGCCAGGGGTTCAGACTCCGCATTCTGTAATGACGTGTACAAGTAGGTGTTTCCAGGCAGACCATCTTGACTTCATATTGAATTTCCAAACAGGTTTATTAAGAACAATTGCCAAGGGTCTGTACACAACTAGTTTCTGGTTGACCTCTTCTTTTTCAAACTCAAAACTGGTGAACACAATCCTTTGCAGAGCACAAAGAATTAATGAGCACTAATGGGGCATGAACAAAAGGCCAAAGTAAAAAAGTCAAAGCTCAGGAAATTTACATTTTAATGCTGTGGCCCTCTAGAGCAAAGTATTCCAAAATCATGAAGCATTTGCAACTAATAAAGAACTTTATAACATCAGGGGAATCTTTTGTGATCAAGACAAATTTTAATATCGTCCCCCATCAGCACAGCCGAGGAAACATTTTATATCTTCCTACTCCAGATGGTGCCATTTGATCAGAGCTCCGCTCCTTGGTATGTTCAGTTAATTAAAGTCTTTACTGTTTGTTAATGGCAGGTTTGTGAAGCAAAATGACTCTGGAACAGATGTCAGATAATTTATCAAATTGGCTGAGCAGTCCTCTTTACTGTGCTCTAAAGAATTGTTTCATTTCTACCTGTATATACCCTTACAGGACCTAAATGTCACCTTTTCCTTTACTGCTTTTGGAAAGGAGCTAGTGGGGTTGGGGGTAGGGTGGGGTGAGGGGACAAAGAGATTCTTAGTCAAAGTCATCTCTTTGGAAAAGAATAATCAGTAACAAAGGCTTTCCAGCAGACATTTCCAAATGCAAAAGTACCAAGACAATATATTTTTATGAGACTCTGCCTATAAGTCTCACCACAGGCTACCTAATCAACTTGCATTCATGTTTGCTATAAACTTGCAGCTCAAATAAACTTTTATCTCCTACCTTTGTTTCTGTTTTGTCAGCATATATCTGCAACTAAGAGAGCAGCCTATTACAGCCAGAGATTAAAGGAAAAGAAATGGTGAGAAGTCATTGATTAACACAAAAACAACCCGAACTGTGCAGTACCTTGCCCCACCTCCAAGGCTTTATGAGTCTTTCAACTGAAAATTACAAAGAGAGAGTTGTGTGTGTGTGTGAGCGCATGTGTGTGAAGATTATCTAATCTTTGTTAATTTCACAACTCTGGATGCAGTTGGTGTCTGCAAGAGAAAAACCCAAGAAAGGGTTCAAGTAGAAACATTTTTATTAGAATAAAATTATACATACATATATATATATATATATATATATATATATATATAT
>PVKN010039406.1:0-10887 GCA_004027915.1 Capromys pilorides | reverse complement strand
CCCCCCCCCCCCCCCGCCGGAGGCCAGCTGAAATGGATGAAACACCCTGACACCTGAAGAGTGGCTGATGAGGGCTAGGAGGTACAGGATTTCCTCAAAGGTCTTTCTTATAAGGCTGTCTTGCTAGGGCCTCCATATACATGTTGTAGCAAAATTCAATATAAACCTTGGAGGACCAAGAATGGAAACAAATAAAGCTTTCATGGCCAGCAGGATGACAATCTAATGCACAATCAGGGAACGTCGACCACCAGAGAATTTTGTAGTGGATTTTTATATCTTTGCGAGTAACCATGGTAATCACATTACCTCATTTTGGATTTTTACAAAAATATCCCAAGGTTTACATTTCCCAGGGGTTTGTTAGTACAGTTAAAATTTTAGCTTATCTGCAATTTGTTTTAACTGATTTCTCCTTAGGTTAGTGGTTTGTTCTCCTTTGTGGGTTTTATGGTTAACTAAGGGAGGAGGTGAGGAGTGAATTAACTTAATTTAAGTGACTTCTAAAATGGAGTCTCAGGCCAGGCGTGGTGGCACATGCCCATAATCCCAGCACATGGGAGGCTGAGGCAGGAGGTTCAGTGTAAGTTCGAGACCAGCCTAGGCTACAAAAGTGAGCCCAAGGCCAGCCTGAACTGCATAGCAAGACACTGTCTCAAAAAGACAAAAATAAATAAATAAAATAGTCTCTCCTGCTCTATGAAGTTCAAGACCAGCCTGAACTACACAGTGAAACCTTGTCTTAAAAAAAAAAAAAAGGGGAAGAAGGCAAAAGTTTAGCGATGTGACATACATGTGCACCCAACAAGGAGATGAACAGAATGTATGCCAGGAACTGCACAGCATGACCAGCATAGGAGGCTATTCCCAAGGCATGAAGATAAAAAGCTGGTTAAAGCACCTATAGTTTTATAACTTTTTGTTTAATATGTACATACTGTAGTGGGGAAAATGAAGCCTAAAGGGACTAGAGTTTGGTCTGGGTGCACATAATGGTTGATATGTTGTTTCAACTTGAGAAGTTTAGACGTTTAGCTAAGCAGCTCAGCAGGCCTGCCGGGTCCTCACTTTGTGAACATCCTGAGTCTGTGCAAGAGGAGGGTGGGGCGATGGTGTGGGTGCTACACCTGCCCCCCTTCCTGGCGGGAGCCTGCTTACAATATAAGGCAGGAGAAGAGGCTTGCTACCCACTTTTTCTCTTGCTGCTTTAGCGGTCTTCTGCTGCCTTGAAGTGTTGGCCCTCTGCCATGCCAGCTGCTTTGGAGCCCGCTGATTATGGACTGAAACTTCTACCAACTGTGAGCTGAATAAACTTTTCGTTCCTTAAGTTTGGGTGTCAGGTATTTTGTCTCAGCAATAAGAGAAAAAGTAACCAAGACAGTGCCCATGAGTGATTTCCAGTGGACCCTGAGTCCAAGTCAGCAAGATTTCAGGACAGGCTCACCCCTTGAGTCTCAGAATCAATAATTGAATAAACCAAGGTTGGAGCTGGCCAGGGCAACATATATAACCAAGTGAGTTCAAGCATAGTTGCACTTGTATAACGGATTCGTGGTGGACAAGGTCATCATGGGCAGAGGACCACTACCGTTTATGCTGGAGTGAATGCAGACTGAAAGGAGGGGGCTGGCAGGAGATGAAGCAGCCAGACACTGCAAGGCAAGTGCATGCAGCTGCGTTTAGCAGCAAAGGTGCGTTCAGCCCCTTCCACAATTCCGTGTCTCCCCCTTGGGCTGCCTCATTTGTGAGTGAACCTCCCCAGTTTGGACTGATAACAAGAGACACATTTGCATGCACACGCCTGTGTGGAGAATGTTCTCGATGCCATAGCAACCTTTCTGAACACTTTGGAACATGTGTTTAATTTAGTGGTAGCATCACAAGCAGTTTGTTTATCCTTATGTTTTTTCTGAAGTATTTGTATAGATAAATTTCAACATGATGGAAGAATTATTTTAAGGGACTTATATATCACCACACTTAAAATTTAAAAAAAATTTAGGGCTGGCCAAATACCTCAGCTGATTAAAGCACCTGCTTAGGCAGACTCATAGATCGGGGTTCAATCCCCCATGTGCTGCACTGGGATGCACTGAAACTCAATTGAGACTGGATGTGGTGGCACACGCCTATAATCCCAGCACTTGGGAGGCTTGAAAACAGGAGGATCACTGAGAGTCCAATGTACATAGTGAGACCCTGTACACCCTGTACTAAATACATTTAAAAAAATCTAATAAAAAATAAAAAAATTTACCCCAGCCATTTAGGTATAACAATATATATGTTGTCTGTCAAAGTTGGCTATTCAAAATTAGAAATGTGTGCATGTCTATTCTTTTGTGTCTGTCTGCAGTTAGTTTAGTCACATTGTGTATTTGTAGAAACCCAGGCCCAGGTGATTTTCTAGTAATCCTAAAAGTGATGCCTATACTCTAGTTCCAGTTTGCCTCTACTTCCCCTAACCTTTAAACAGTCAACCCCAATTCACATGAGCCTGAAACACTTGTAAAGAGGTTAAATTTCACATGAGTACACATTTAAAAATAAAACTTCAGAGTTTTAAGACTCAGTACAGACTAGAGGACCTAGGAGATAGCCCAGTGGCTTCAGAGTTTGCATGGCAAGTGCAAGGTCCTGAGTTCAATCCTTGGTATAGAACAACAACAAAAGAAAAAAAAAAAAAAAGAAAAGAAAAAGTAAAGTATCTTCAAAGAAGTAGACAAATCCCACACAACCCTAAAATTTGCTCTTTTTTGGGCTCAAATCTGAGCCAGAAATAATGTTTTTAGCCAAGGTGCCATATGTATGAATTTCTTCTGGTTCATCAGGCTAGCATAATTAACAGCTGTAGAGGCCGGGGGAAAATTTTGAAGCAGCCAGGGCTGTGTACTTGATAAAGCATACCGCAAGTGTACTGCAGCCAGTTCTGTCTTCAAATATGTGAAGGGCAGCTGAGGAAGGGAGGCAGAGGTTGTGTAAGGCCCAAAGGCAGAATTAGGATCAATACAATGAGCACTGGGGATTTCCTAAACCAGTAATGACAAAACTCTGAGCACGTCCAATGATACAAATGGCCTGCTGTGTAACAGGTGCCACAGATTCGCCACCCGCGTCCTAAATCGCAGCTATCTGCCATTGCTTTGTCTGCTTGGCCACATCCTGGATGCCATGCAAAGTGGGAAACAAGTCCCTGATGGTATGTTAACAGCTCCCCATCAGGTGGAAAGGTTTAATCAGCAGAGGTCACATCTCCCAGGGTGTACTGATTGGATACATTGTGTCAACTTGAGAAGTTTATAAGTTTAGTTGAGTGACTCAGAAGAGAGCCAGGATTCTTAGTCTGTAAACATCCTCCTCCTGTGCAAGAGGAGGTCATAGACATTGTGCATGTTCTACAGCCCCAGCCCCAGGGGAGTTTGTTTATAATATAAGGAGGGGAGAGAGGCTGGCTAGCAGCCACAGCTGCTGCCCTCTGCTCTTCGCTGTTTTCTGCTGCCATGAACTGTTGCTCTCTGCATGTGCCACTCTGCCCGACAGCCAGTCAACTATGGACTGAAACCTCCACACACCATGAGCTAAATAAACCCTTCCTTCCTTAATGTGGGGCCTTGGATATTTTGTCCCAGCAACCAGTAAAAAATAACTAAGACAGAGGAACTGCAGAAAATAGTAAGAGGCAAGAGCAGACCGGTGAGTACTAAACATTCTTACTCTATAGTGAAAACAACCTAACAGAAGTACTTATGTCCAGCTACCTGAGACACAAGAAGAGGTAAACATGAGCAAGGTGATTTAAAAACTTACAGCCATCTCTTATCAAATTGCTAAAAGATATTCTGTGAAGTGGCTTAGTATTGGGGTACAAATCAGAATATAAACCTATATTCTATGGTTTTAAATAACAAAGCAAAACATGGTATGTCATCTATCCCAAACCCGACCTTAGCCCGAACACGAATTACATGCAATCAGGAGAAACTTGAGCAGAAAGCACTTACCATAATAAGCAATTATTTGGGAGGGAGGAAGCACTTAAGGGATTCGCTGGTGGGTGGATTTACTCCTGAGAAGTAGGATGAGTGTCCATTTCCTCCAATAGCAACTTCTGTGACCACTGGAAGCAAGTTTGTGCTGAGCACCGGGTCTCAGTGACTGGCGAACAGGCAAGGATTATAGCTACTAGGGGTGACACCAACTAGTGCCCAAGAGGGGGGAAATGAAGAGAGTGACGATGGCAGCTTGCCACTTCACTGAGCACCTGGATCACCTGGAGGCTGTGGGGCAGCTCGCTGGACCCTGTTCTCAGAGCCTGGGTTGAGCAGGTCTAATGCAGGTCCTGGAAGGTGCATGTCAGCCAGGTCCCAGGTGCTAGCCATGCTGCTGGCCAGTGATCACGCAGAACCACAGGGCTACAGTGACCAGCACTAGGGCCAAGTATAGGGATGAAAGGGTCTCCCCCCGGGGGGTTGTCAAGGGACACACCGGTGCTGATGAAATAACGAGTTTTTTTCAACCCTTCAGGGCTCCTGTGGTTATGCAGCTGAATGGATTAGGTTATACATGCAAGTTGCTGAGGAAGTCTTTGTTTTCAAGTTAACTTCTATTTCATGAGCAAATACTATGAGGTCAACAGCTATGGTAGGTATTCTTGACATGTAAATCACCTTCAAAATACTAGAAAATAAATATAATCTCTGTCTCCCGTTACAAGAATAAACTGAGGTGGAGGGGACTCAGTTCACACATCTGTAGTAGGCATGATCATGCCTCTCGCACCCAACATGTCCGTGAAAGAGATTATTTTGGTTTATCCAACAGACTCACTATAGTCACTGAGTCACTCAAAGTGGGAGAAGAAAACAGTAGAATCTACCAGAAAGATATGACAACAGAAAAAGAAGCAAAATCAGAAGGGTGAGACGAACTCAATTCACTACTGGTAACTATGAAGGCAATAAAGGCTTCCGAGAGCCAAGGCATGCAAGTGGTCTCTACAAGTTCTAACAGCTTGTAGCCCTCAACCAACACCAGGCCTCCCTGTCCAGGGACAGCACTGCATTCTTCCCTAATATGGATGAGCAAGAACGCACACCCACTCTGTTTCAGAGAAGACTGCATCCAGAGTCTGACACCATGGCACTGGGCAGAAAATCAAGGCTGCAGTCTGGATAACCGAACAGTAAAATTGTACTGTTTTAAGCTGCTAAACATGACTTGTGTCTGCAGCAATAAAAAGCATAAGCTGGGCACGGTGGCATGGGCCTGCAGCCCCAGTTACTCAAGAGGCTGGGGCAGGAAGATCACTTAACCTCATGAATGCAGACCAGTCTGGGCAATATAGCAAAACCCCATCTCAAAACAACAAAAAGGTTCAACAGTAACTCATTACTGGAAAGGGATGGAACAATATTTAAACTCAGGTCTGAGGTCTGGACCATGAACTCACCAGTGGGGAAATATCTTGTGAATTTGGCTTTCAAAAAATATTCAGCTAAGGAGGCCAAGACAGAAGAGATTCATTTTCATATTTTCATTCTCTCTCTCTCTCTCTCTCTCTCTCTCTCTCTCTCTCTCTCTATTTTTGGTGATGGAGACAACACAACACTAACCACTAACACTGCCATCCTGAAAAGACATTTTAACATCAGCAGAGTTTACATGGGATTCACTATAAATATGGTCACTGTTCCATGGATCTGGAGCTGGTGAACTCCAGGCTAGACAGATCCTCAAAAGATAAAACCCTCCTTGTTCTCATTTTATAGGAAGTGAATGGCAGCTGAAGGGGATGTAATTACCTGTTCCAAGGCAAATGGATAGTTGTCAAATCACAAAGAATGTTATTTCTATTCATCAGGGGATGACAATGCCCAAGTGGTGTAATGTAGCCCTTTTCCAACAAGATCAGGGACCCGAGCTTGCGTCCTTCTGCCCTGGATGTGCTGTAGCCAGTCATGTCCAGACACCCCCAGCCACTTGCTTCAAAGCAGTAATTACTGATGCAGGTAGAGCCACAAAGAGCAAACTGCCATCACAATGGGAGAGCCCCTCCCTGCCCCTCAAAGCTCTGCTGCTACAGACAATCACCCCAGAAACTCAAAGCTCAGATATCTGCCCTATGTCTTCAAGGGCTTCTGTGATCTGATCCTCATCCTCAGACTCCCAGCTCTCTCAGTGTGCTTTTATCTTCCAAACCACTAAGGCAACTGTGAAGTTTCTTTTCTAAACCCCTAAACATAATGGGAGTCTTTCCTTAGTGCAAAATCTTGCCAAGTTTCTGCTTTCTTCTTCAACCTTTTAAGCTGCAAGTTATTCCTGGTCACTGTCCCTTTTTCTTCCAGTGATAAATTATTCATGCACTGTAAAGAACCACCTCCTTCCACTGACATTCTGATTTGTGTGCGTTCTTGGAACAGTCAGCAAATTATGCACAATGGGGAACCCAAACAGAGGGACCTTGGGGTCCTGAAAAAGGAACTGTTCTCCCTAGTACCAGTTTCTAGGCTGTGCAATTCCCTGGATGACGTCCTTCAGGCCTCACCACCACCCTATGAAGTAGGGCCTAGATCAATGGGGGGACTTGTACCCCATAAAATGACAATTGATTCTAAGGACTATGTAACCCAATCTACAGAAGAGAACAGAGCTGTCTGCTGGTACCGTTCCACAGCTGGATAGCAAAAGAGAGGCTGGGGTGATCCCTTCTTTTCTGAGCCATTTTGTCCTTTAAGCTACAGGCACTGCAGGTAAGGGCAGGTAGTCAAGGGGAGAACAGGCTGGAAGACACCCAAGGATGTGGGTATTTCAGGGAAAGGCCAGCTCCCCACCCTCTATGGTGGTAAACGTCCACCTGTTCTGGCCTTCTGGTCTCCACCTGAGCTATAAGCCTAAGTCTTAGCTGGGCTGGGAGCTGCTTGGCCCATACTGGGCACAGCTGGTGAGGTTGCCCAGCAGAGAGGGGAGAAATGGAGTACTCTGGGGAAGACATTGCAGATCCTGAGCCCCAAGTCCACTGTGCATGGGCATCCAGTCCCAGCTGGCCCAGGCTCAGCATGCCATGGGCCCTGGGCATCTCCTAGAGGCATGGGTTCCACTCCAGTTGCATCCATTTCTGTTTACATCTTAGTCTCCCATCTCTTCCATCGGACTAAAGCTGTGGTTGGGTCTCAGTCATGCCCAGAGTCAACCCCTTACCTCACCATGAAAACAAAAATTAAAATTGTAATTAAAGCCTACCAAGGATGTCCACCAAAACCAGATAGACATGTCCAGAGAAGCCTCATGATGGGATATTTTTTCCTTTGTGTGACCCATGCTTGTTTAACTAATGGTCTTGCAATGTAACTTGAAATGTTTAACTCTATTAGCAACCCATGATGCCACTCAACCCTCCAATCACAACGCGCCAAATCTGCCTTTGCACTTTCCCACTTGCTTTTGCTCTAAAAGTCCCTAAAACTGGCCCAGTGGGGCTCTGGTTCTTTGGGAGAGTCCAGTCAGGTTCACCAGTGCAACAAACTGCCTCCTAAGCCTTCTTGGTGCCATTTCTTCCCATGTTCAGCCTGTTTTCTGTAATGTTTCTTGGTTTCCCTGACTAGGAAAACCATACTGACCATTTAGGTCACCAACCTAGGCCTGGTGGTTAAAGTAGGTCACCTCTCCAGGCTCCTTGATGAGAAGGCATACCCTCTAGACCTCCTTAGAGTTGCCTCAGAGGTCCAAGCCAGAGGCCCCTGCTTGGCATTTATGCCATCATTGGACCCAGAGAGGGGGAAAGACACAGTCAGGTGAGACCTCCAGAAGCAACCTCAGTCAGTCAGTTAGTCCTGCTCAGATCCAAGCAGAAGGAGAGCCTGATTACCTCATTAGTTGAGGCCACTTGCAAGGGAAGGGGTTGGAATGTTTAACTTTTGAGTACCTGCTGAAGGATAGTGTGTGTTTATTGTGGATGGAGAAAGCAGTAGGCTATTCCTTCTGTGCTCCATGGTCAGGGCCCATCAGGGACCTCAGAGCTGTGGATCTTGACTGAATCCCCATCTGGGGTTCTGAGGACACATCTAATAAGAACAAAAGAGAGAACCTACCGATGCTTTTACATGCTCCAGGCAGTCTCAAGGTTACCTAGAAGAGGCAGGAAGTCAGGGGGACATCCGAATGGTCTCTCTCTGAGGAGCACCCACCCTTTGTCTACGCTGCTGTGCAAGGGTACACCACATACGCCATGGGGAGATAGAATGGGCACAAGCCAGGGTAAATCTATGATCCTTGATTGTAAGGAGAAAAAAATTCAAAAGAGGTTTACTTGATGACCACAGAGTAAAAATGTAAACTTAGATGCTCTGAACCTTCTGTGAGATTGACTGGCAGGACCCTGGTCACCTGAAGGAAGTCTCAATGTTGACCAGTTCCCATATATCAATTCTTGGCTTAATCCTGCTGCTTTGGCTCTGCACCTGCACTCTGCATAACAAAAGGACCATCCTGGTCATGAAAACAAATTCCTAAGACCACTGGAAACCTTCTCAGGCTTGCCCTAAATTAGGGAACCTACCCGAAGACCCGAGTTTGACCCACCAATTCCTTACATTCATGAGCTCCAAGCTTCCCAGCTGGCCTCAGTGCCCCCGCAAATGATCCAAGCACTACTGCTATCATCACTGGGGACCCTGCCCTTCCAAAGTCCAGAGAGCCAACGCCACTGCTGTAGCCGGCACCACTAGTGCCACCAGCTTGGTCAGGACTGCCACCACCACAGCTGAAATTGCCATTGCCACCCCTTGTATATCCAGGTTCCATAACACTGGGGCTATCACCACGTGCATCTCAGAGCCTACACCCATTTTTGCCTGCTCCAACTGCACCTTCTAGTGGTCCCTTGGCTCCATCAGCTATTCCTGATTCCACTGGACCCATACTGCCTATCCAAACCGCTGTTCCAGAATCTTTTCCATTGTCTAGAGGTCTACATCTACCACAGCCTCCTGCCATATGAAACTCCACCGCTTCACAGCCAACCACCACTGCAGCACCTCCTGAGCCCTAGATTGATTCTTAATCAGGTGCTATCAACCCAGGCAGAAATACTGACAGCCCTACCAGTCACTGCCTCTGCTCTGCCACTCAGCTCAAGACTCCAGTTCAACTCTAGCTGCCACTCAGTGTCCACTCCAGATCCCAGGGAGGCTCCCCAAGCCAACCATTTTTGATATATCATCAGCTATTTAGTTCCACTCATCTGAACTGGAAACCTCACAATCCATCCACCTTCCAGACCCACCTGCCAACTTGGAATGGCTGTCGACAGCTTCTTTTGATCCTGCTTCATACTGAAGAACACTGCTGCATTCTAGATGGGGCCAAAGCCTGGATGAAATCAAAAGTCCCAGCCACTGTGGTTGATACTGATGCTGGGGTAAATACAGTTCTCCCCCCCCGCAAGCACATCCAAACTAGGACTGTAATGTGCCATGAAACCATGAGGTTTTAGACCAATACTGCTCTTCTATTCTTGAAGGGCTCAAAGAAGGAGGCAAAAGGCCAATAAATATGTCTGAGATTATAGAAGTTAGGGCTGGCCAGATAGCTCAGTGGATTAAAGTGCCTGCTTGGACAGATACAAAGGTTGGGGGTTCAATCCCCAGTGTTCGGGGTGCGCTGACATGGCAAATGTAACCGGGTGTGGTGGCACATGCTTATGATCCTAGTGCAAACCCAGCCAAATTTTATGAGAGACTGTGAGGCCTACTGGGTTTATACTCCCTTCAACCTCAAGGCTCCTGACAATTAACATGGTTGATGCTGTCTTTGTTGCCAAGTCTGCCTCTGACATTCAGAAGAAGATTCAAAAGTGCAATAGCTTTGCAGGCATGAATGCAACCCAACTACTATAGATCACCCAAAAGGGTTTTGTGAACTGAGAGAAAGAAGAAAAGGGAGAAAAATGACATGAGGGAGATTGTAGAAGCTAGCAGAAAGCTGTTCTCCTGGCTACAGTGCTAGGAAAGCCAGTTCCTGAGATAGCTTTCTGGGGCCAATCCCACTGCAGCTGTCAATGCAAGGGGGTCCCACAAGCCTTACACCCTAAACCTGGTGGCAGACCTTATGTGCTGGTATCTGACTAATGCACTTGGACACTAGAAGGATGAATGTCTCCTCCATCTGTGGGACACAAAGAAGCCTAATTGTTTGGGTGGACCCCAACCTGAACCTCTTCTCCCTCTCTTTGATGACAATGAATAGAACAGACTAGGCTCCATTAGACTGGACCCCCTGAAAGCCCATAGTCTTTGCCAAATTGGGTGAAATACCTGTTATTTTTATGGTGGACAGTGGAGCTGAGCATTCACTTGTAACTCAGCCGGTTGCTCCTTTGAGCTCCTGGAGAATCCAAGGTATCAGTACCATGGGAATTCCCTCTGAAAGGATGTTCTGCTAGAGCAGGTGTGAGAGATTGATGGACACGTTATCAAACATGAATCCTTATATGAGCAGAGTGCTCTATTCCTCTCCCAGGATGTGGCCTTCTTTCCAAGCTGGAAGCAACCATTTCTTTTGCTCCAAACTAAACAGCCTTCCTCATACTCAGGTCCACTGCTCTGGACTTGGTGTTTATTCTAATTGTACCTTGAGAAGAAGAATTACATTTACATCAGCCTGACAATCCCGACTCTGAGAGTTGTTCTGAGAGTTGTTTCCAGAAGCGTGGGCAGACCACTTGCAATCAATCACGCCCAGTTGGTAACTGACTTCTGTCCCACTGTGTTTCCTGTTGCAGCTCAACAACACGCTGTGTCAAGAGAAGCCCTCCCCTGCCACCTGCTGGCCACAGGCTACAAAGTCTCCTGAAGAAAGACCCAAATAGGTTAAAAAAAAAAAAAAAAAAAA
>PVKN010039405.1:0-10887 GCA_004027915.1 Capromys pilorides | reverse complement strand
CTAATGATGGGAAGATGGCTCCTGAAAATTTATGGAAGGAAAATGTAAGTGAGCATGGTTTTTGTTTGTTTTTGATATTCCAGGTCACCAAGCATGCTAGGATAGTGCCCTACCATTGAGCTACCCTCTCAGCCCCAAGCAAGGTGCTTACTGAGGTGTAGAAAGCTCTTTCCTGTGACATTCTAAGGAAGAAATCAGACAAGGAAAGTATGTCAATATGCTTCAGATCTACAAATGAAAACTTGGGCTTGGCAAGCACTACCCAACCAAAGTTAAGTGGGTATTTGTAGCAAGGAAAGATAGGAAGAGCTCTCTCAACACCTAAGAAAAAGATAAAAACTGAGACAAAATGGGGAAAGGGGATGAAAGAGCTTGGAAATCATCATTTGCTCGCTTTGCTAGAGTAAAAGCCGGAAGGGGGTCGCCAGTCAGGAGAACAATGTGACACAAATGTTATCAGACCCTCCCAGATGGCTACTATAAATAAGTTCCATTAACATCCCTAACCCAAAGTCCCTGCTGTTTTTCTCCTCGCGCCTCTAGGACCTCTGCCCTCTTCCTCCTCTGCCACAAGTATTTCTGGGAGTTCCAAAAAGGGAGCACACATATGCTGAAGCATCACCCTGTCAGCCGCCATCCTCACATGGCTCCTTTGGAGTTCTCCTCCTCCTGCCCTAATTCAACACCTCCTGCCAGCGCAGTACCAGGAATGGCCTGGCTGTGCATGTGCCTCCTGCTCTGAAGAGGTTACCTCCTCTCTGTGTTTCCAAAGCCACCGTACCTTGAAACCAGAGGTGCTGGGCCCCAAGCAGAGCTGAGGTTGGCCTTCCCTGACACCAATGGTCAGCCTCCCTCCAACCAGTGACCAGTCTGACTAGGAGCAGGGGGTGGGCGCAGAGAGGTGAGGGGAAGGGATCTGCATTGCTTCTTATTGCTGCATGAAAATCACCATAAATCTTGTGGCTTTGCAGAAGACATAGTTATTTTCTCATGGTTCTGGAAGTCAGAAGTCCAAAGTCTGCTTCACGGGGCCAAAAAGGAGCTGCTGGCAGTGCCACGTTTGCTCCAGAGGCTCTGGGGAGAAACCATTTTCTTGCTGCTTCCAGCTCCCCGATGTGTCCCTCTGCATTTCTTGGCTTCGGGTCCCTTTCTCCTTTTTTATTGTATTTGATACAGGGTCTCACTATGTAGTTCGGACTTGTAGCGACCCTCCTGTTTTCAGCCTTGCCAGTGCTGGGATTACAGGTAGGCACCACCATGCCTGGTCTCAGTGGGCAGGGCTGGCATGACAGTTGGTGCTAGGGACTGAACCCTGGTCCCTGCGCTTGCCTAAACAGGTGCTTACTCTGCTGAGCTATCTGGTCCGCCTACCTTCCTCTGTCTTGAAAGCTAGCATGTTTAGTGGTCACATGGCGTCCTCTTCCACAGCAAGCCTCCTTTTGCCTCACTCCTATGAGACATCCACCACTGCATTTAAGGCAGATAACCCAGATAATCCAGGATAACCATCCCAGTTCAACAGCCTTACATACATGTGTGAAATCACCTTTGTCATACAAAGTGACATCACAGGTTCTAGGACAAGGTCCTAATTATCTTTGGTTAGCCTTAGCCTGCTCCTCAGTTTAGGACAAGTGGCTGTTATTATTCACAGATGCAAATATATGCTGGTATTGGGAAGGATGCTGTCCCCATGAGGAGTGTCAGGGCTCCAGTCTGGTAGGAAAAGACCTCCATGACAGAGATGAGCCACTGGGCCTAGGAGTTCCCAGGGCATAGGTGACAGGTCAGTATCACAGAGGGAAGGCTCTGAGGAGGTCAAAGCAGCCCCTCAGCCTCAAGGAGACTTGAGGTTGGCACCCCTGGCTGGACTTCTCAGCGGATCTTCTTCCACAGTCCCCAATAACTGTGGCTGTGTCCCGCTGATCCCTATGTCTGACATGAGTACTCAGCCATCTTCCTGTGACCAATGTGGAGGCTCAGTGGGAAGGAAACGAGCTCTGAGCATAGATTCAAGCTGATTCCAAGAGTCAGAGTGGGCGCTGGCAGGGCCCTGACCAGTGGATCTGAAGTCAGCCCTGGTGTGGGCCGTGGGTAGACAGACATGGTCAGCCTTTCAGGGGACAGAAGTAGGGATGCCCTTGGAATAAAGCTTGCCTCCAAAGACATGTTTAAAATGTGGCGGACAGAGTGTTCAAGTTACCCTCACAATTCTCAGCAACACTCATTTCTGTCATCAGCGCCTCTACTGTGCAAGCAAGTTGCCGTCACTGCCCATAGAGAGCCCCAACAGGGCCTGAGGTACCATGGCAAGAGGAGGACACTGGTTGGAGCACAGGCTGAGGATGCAGCGGAAGCCAGCACATAAGCAGCTGATTTGCAGGGGAGGTTGGGCTTTCGCTTCAGGCCAGCGGAATTCATTGAAGAGTTTTAAGCAGATATGCTCAGATTTACATTTTGCAAAGCCATTCTAGTAGCATTGTGGATGATAGATTATAGTAAGGGAGATGGATGGAGGCAGGGAGGCCACTGAGGAGGCTGGTTTCCAGGGACCATGTCAGCAGACCTGGAGAAGGGTGGACATGTTCTAGAGATTTATGGAGGAGAAAGAAATCAATTTCTGAATTGATTGGATTTGGGATGTAGAGGAAGCAATGAAGAACAATGCCCAAGTTTTGGACTTCCACTGAGTGGATGACGGGGAAGGGCAGAGGTCTTTGGAGAAGAGCGTGATGTTTAGGCCCTGGGAGCTCAAGGTGCTCGTAAGACATCCAAGAGGCTGTGGAAAGGATAGGTCTGGAGCCCAGAGAAGAGATCCAGGGAAGGGCATGGATGGTAACCAGGAACAAGTGCATGGAATACAGTGTTCCCAGAGCACAGACCGCATGGGAGAAGACAGGGCAGGCAACAGAGTCAGGGACAAAGCTCACAAGGGGGGAGCCTACAGAGAAGGGGACCTGAAGGGAACCAAGGACTGGTGAGAGATGTGGGAAGACGATAAGAAAAGCATGTGTCCCTGCTGGCCAGGGAAGAGGGTGTTTCTGGAAGGGAGAAGCAATAGCCTCACATAACACTCAGAGGTCAGTGAGGAAGAGGCAGAGGCACTCAGGAGGTGCCAGTGGCCATGCTGCAGACCGGATGGAGAGTGGAGCCTAACTGCTGAGGGCTGAGGAAGGAGCAGCAGGTAAAAGGCAGGCAGTGAGGCCCACCCTCTGGAGAAGGTCAGGTGTGAAGGACACCAGGGGACCCCACAGCTCAAGGTGGGGGGGATGGTTTGGACAGCAGAGATTTGATCAGGATGAAATGCTGATGAGAAGAATCCCACAGAAAGTGGTTGTAATTGTGGCAACTGATGAAAACAGACAAAAACATGGCAAATGAAGAGACTACTACTGTTAATGCAGGTATTTAACAGGTTGGCAGGCAGCACTGAGGCACACTGTTTCTGTTTTCCCAGTACTGGGGATGGAACACAGGCCCTGTGCACTGAGCTACATACCAACCCTTTTATAATTTTTTTTTTTTTTAAACAAGGTCTTGCCAAAATCACTCAAATCACCCCTACTGGGTGTTAGCGCCCCTCCTGCCTCAGTCTCCTAGGGTGCTGGGACACATTATGAATTTGAGGAAGCACACATCTGTGTGCTTTTCTCAGGGTGGCCTCATGGGGCTGCTGTAGCAGAGTCATGGTTTGGACTGAGGCATAGCTGAAGTCCAGGTTGACAGAGCAAAAAGGATAACGAGACAGAGAAGGCTGAAATAGTGGCTATCAGGACCTGTGCTGGGGGAGGGTGAGAGGTGTTGCCAGCAGGAGAGACAGATGGACAGAACATCCTATTGTCAAAGAAAAGCAAGTCAGATAATGGTAAGGACTGATTTTATTCAGAGATAACTACTGTGATAGAGGGATGAGCAGGACTTGAACTTAGCTTCTCTGAAACAAGATGCCAAAGAGTTTATCAGGTTTGGTGAGCTAGAGGAAGAGCATGAAGGGAGAAAGGGAGGTTTGGTCCAAGTGTCTGGGCCACCTGGGTGTGCGACTTTGCCATTATGGAAATGACAGATGTCCTCCCATCCCTCAGACACCAGGACACAGAGAACTTCAAGCCAATCACTGTGGTAGCCCTGAGCTTTCCTAGGCAGGAAGCAGCCATACAGGGCTGGAGTTGTCCCCCTAGGGACAGAGCACTGAGCTAGGAGACACTATGCCAGTGTTGGCTCAAGGCTCTTAGGGAGAGAGTTTGAATGGAATGGTCATGCACTAAGATTTCATCCACAGCTCTCACGCCAGCTCCCATGAAGGGTCGGTGATAGGAGCACAGACTGAGGTCCAACTGTAAGCCTCAATTTGAGCTTTCGAGCCTTTCTAGGGTGAAGCCATGGAGCCAGAGGCGAGAACTAAGGCCACCGAGCACCGGAAGTCAGGGCCAAGGCTCATGTGGAGCCTCATCCAAGAGGGCAGGAATTAGGCAGGGAGGAAACCAGCTAAGAAAAGTGCCTGGCTGACAGCTGTGGTGTCAACTGTGGGGAGCCCAGAGAAGTAGGTGGGTAGGTGGGTTTCCTGGGCGGAATGTGGGTGATGGTCCGGGATGAGCCTCAGAGGCCCCACCTCACCTCCTGATTATGGAGGTCGGGGAGAGTCAGGGTCCATCCCACAAGGATTCAAAGGCGTGGCCTTCTGTGGAAAGCCGGAAATGAGATCCTGACCAAAAGGTACATGGTTGCTCTTGTTAACAGCTCTCTGGCACTGTGGGGAGAGATTTATATCCTGCTCATCTCCATCACCCACGTTAGTTCTGGGTTGGAGACGGAGAGGAGACACAGGTTCACAGACACTACTAACTGTACAGCTGCTTCCCTGAAGGTCCCTGGCAGCTGGAGTATGAGGGCTTCTTTCCTACTGAAAACATTTCTTCTCACTGTGAACTTCAGAGTCTATGTGCCATAATAGCAGCTGTGACTGTGAAAGCTGTGCAGAGAGAGCACAGACTAGGTAGGTCACCCATGATGAGCCTCAAGCCCCTGTCTTCCTCTAACCTTGGAGCTTGGGAAGTTATCAACCTCTTAGAGCCTCGATTTAATCATCTGTAAAATGGGAATACTGCCACTCACCTGACAGGGTTCTGGCAGGGATTACATGAGCTAATCCGTGCTGAGCACTTGGCGAGGTGCCTGGTACAGGGGAAGCTCTCCAAAAACGTTAGTGATCCTGACTCTAAGTTTGCTTATCCTTTAACACAAACACGCACTTGGTTCCTCCCTGTATAACAGCCCCTATACATGCCAGGGAAATAGTTGCTGTATGCATGGAAGGTACATGGTCAGCTCCAACGGCAGGATGCACTTCAAGAGATTAAGGGACACCCACAGTGCATGTTAGCACCTACATCACTCTGTAAACCTCTCCTGAGGTAGGTAGGTTCAAGAAAACTGTGGGCCAGTGTGGCAGTTGGCTTTCTGTCACTGTAGATGATATGAAAGTAGAAAATTGCCATGATGAATGCAACCAGTATGTACTGCAAATACACAACCATAAAAATAACAATTTTTTTCAAACTGAGGAAATGAGCCAGGTATCATGGTGTATGCCTCCTACCGGAGAGGCTGAGGCAAGATGATGTCTTGGGCCCAGAAGTTCAAAACCATTCTGGGCAACTGTAGCAAGACCTCATCTCAAAAACCAAAGCAAAGGAAAAGCAATTTATGTAGGTTCATAGTTTCACGGTGTTCCTGCATGGTCTCACCTCATCCTTTGGGTCTGTGGTAGCTCAGAACATCACAGGTGGGAGTCATGGGAAAGAAGGGGTTTCCTCCTAAAGACCAAAGGAACTCCAATCTCAATGCCCCTGCCAGGCCACACCCCCAGTGACACAACTGCATCAGGCCATACTCTACAGGTTCCACCCCTTCTAGTAACCACAGGCTGGTGACCATACTTTTTACACATGGTCTTTGGGGACCTTCCTGATGCAAAGGGCAGCAGCTAGGAGCCTGCCCATGGATACAGGAGTCCACGGCAGCGCTGGAGGCAACAGCCACGCTCATGTCTCTTGTCACTGTGTTCTCGTGGCTGCCTCAGCCTGCAGTGTCTCCACAGACGCCGGGCCTGTGCATGTGCTGTGTTGCTGCTGTCACCGCCAACTGCTCTATCACCGTGGGAGTGTGGGTCCGGGCTCCAGGAACTGTTGTCGCAACTCTGACTGTGCTTCCAGATTTAGTCACATTTTTGTCTCAGTCCTTTTCAAAGCCTCTGTCACAGCCTTTATCACAGCCCTGTCACAGCCCATCATAGCCCTTGTCAGAGACCCTGCCACAGCCCGTCACAACCCTTGTCATAGTCAGTCCCTGTCACAACCCCTATCATGCCTTTTAGAACAGTCCCTGTCATAGTGTCTGTCACAGCCTCTATCACAGCCCTATCACACTCTCAGTCACTGCCTTTATCACAGCCCCTGTCATAAGCTCTATCACTCCCTATCACAATCTCTGTGACAGCCTCTGTCAGAGCCTATGCCAGAGCCTATGTCATAGAGCCATGGTACAGCCCTGACATAGCATGTTACAGTTCTAGTCATAACCCATGTCACTGTCTCTAGCACATGTCACAAACCCTGTCACAGACTATCGGTCCCTGTCACAGCCTCTGTCACAGTCTCCTTTATGGTCTGCCACAGGCTTTGTCACAGTCCTTAACAGCCTCTATAACAGCCTTTGTCATACTCTCTGTCACAGCCCCTGTCACTGTCTGTTACCACCTCCATCACTGTTTCTGTCATAACCCCTCCTACTGTAACACAGCCTCTGTCCCAGCTCACATCAGAGCTCTTGCCACAGAACCATGTCACAGTCTGTCACAGTGTTCTTGTCACAACTGTCTCTAGCATAGTCTCTGTCACAGCCTGTCACTGTATCATAGCTTCCATCACAGCCTGCCATAGCCCTGCCACCGCCCCTGTCACTATCTCTATCACAGCCTCTGTCACAGCCTGTCACTGTATCACAGCCCCTCTCACAGCCTCTGTTGTCTGCTCTGCCTGTTCTCTGGACCCTGTGCTGGCCTTTGAGGCACAGCTGTGTCACTGCAGAAAGTGGCTCAGGTTATCCTGCCACTCAGGGCTTGAAGGGAGCCAGAGCTGGGAGCAGACTCATGGACAGTGCCGCTCCCTCTGTGGGACACAGGGGCATGGAGTGCCTCAGGCAGAACTTTCCTCTCCTGGGCCCACTGGGGCTTCCAACATGGAGACTGCAGCCTCCTCTTTCCAGTTTACTCATTGCAGAGCTGCATACAGGGGCAGGCTCCAGGGCACCACCCAATGGTCTGCCCCGAAGTCCTGGCCTCTCTTAAGTCATTTGGGTCAGTCTCACTGCTCTGGAACCAGCCACCATTGTGTCCCCGTGGCTGTGGCCCCAGCCTGCTCACCTAGCCCCACCCATGGGTTCCACGTGGCCTCACTCTGCTCACACTGTTCACCAGCTCTTCTGCCCACCTTTCTGCCTCCACTTCTCCAATCACACTGCCTTCTTTTTGTGGCAAGGATGCCACTAGAAGTTGAACCCAGGGCCTAAACATTGCTCTATGTCCTCAGTCTTTTTATTTTAAAAAACAGGGTCTTGCAAAGTCACTAAGTTGCTCAGGCTGAGCTCACACTTTCAATCCTCTTGCCTCAGTCTCCCAGAATGCAGGAATGACAGGCATGTGCCATCGTGCTGGGCATACTCATCTCCTTGCAAGACCAATTCAACTCTGCCTCCCCGTCCCTACTCCACACACTGCCTCCTCTACCCCCTGCCCTCATGCCACATGTTCCCATCACACCTGTGTCTCTTTCTTCTTCCACTGTGGCTTCTGGAAGTTGTCTCATTCTAGCAACAGCCTGGTGGCTGGGGATTGGGACTGGCTTGCCGAGGGTCACAAAACAGCACACTTGCTAGGTAAATGAAAGGGCTCATGTGAAGTCGGGGACAAAAGTAAATATGAAGAAGGCAGGGTGGGAAGTGACAGACGAAGTAGCAGGGAAGAGGGTGGGAGAACGAGCTGTCCTGCTGGGAGAAAGGAGCCAGGCCCCTGGGCCACCTTGTAGTCCCTGGGGCACCTGATCTCCCCAGCTGTGGTTACCCCTCTGCCTTCTACCCCACCCTCTCCCTGGGGACTGTGAGCCCACTTCAGCCCTGACAAGTGGGGAATTCCAGACTCAGGCCAGAGCAATCTCTGGCACTTACTTCTTGGCAGCTCTGCTCAGCCGGCACCCCAGGAGCCTCCCCTCCCAGTGCCTCCCTCTCTAGCCTGGCTCCGGGACCAGGTGGCCCAGACGTCCTGGAGCCCTGGCAGGACACAGAGACACAGTCCAGGCCTGGCTGAGCTGTCAGCATGTCCTTCCCCAGCCATCCTGGGGCGAGGGGTGGGGATGGGGCCCCAGGGAGCTGCTGGGTGTGTGGGTGGGGGAGCTAGGGACAGCAGCACCAGACCCAGTGCTGGCCTGGAGATGAAAGGGCTCTGGGCAGGTTGCAGGCACTCACAGGTGAGGGCCTGGGAGAGCTGACGCTGGAGCCGAGGATGGCTGCGAGCCCCAGCACCGGGATCCCAGAGAGGCCAGGAAGCACTGGAAAGAAAACAGATGGAGACCCAACAGGAAGTGGGGCCTGCAGGCCTTCTTGTTGGCTGTGGGCTTCACATGATCAGGGGTGTGTGGACACTTGAGCTCCCAGTGCTTTAGAGCCAGAGTCAGGGCCAAGGGTGCTGGATGAGATCAAAAGGACCTGACATTGACCTTCTGTAGAGACAGCAGGCTTCCTCCTGGCACAGCTCAGGGGACCCCCAGCTCTGCCCTGGCTAACACTGCCAAGAGAAAGTCCCAAGCCTCCCTGCTCCAAGCTGCTCCATACACTATTTCTCCTGTAACAGACACAGAGCAGAGCTGTCCAGAGATGCAGCTTCTTTCCACCTCCTCTAGGTAGCCCACCGGGAGCATCCTCCCAAGAGCCTTTCTCTGAGCTTCACTGAACCATGAAGTGAAGCTCAACCACATGACTCTCCATTCCAAAGCCTCAGAGTAGCTTTCCGATGATTTCACCAGACCAAGCTACCCATGCCAGGGCACCCCACTGCCTTCTCAGCCACCACCATGTATGGGCTGAGTACCCGATGGCTTTGGCCATCTTGCTTGCATCCTGGGTGCCCTCTCCTCGTCAGGAATCACCAGCACAGGAAAGCTGAGGGGATGTAGCTGAGGCCAGCATCCTTTCTCCAGCCTGGGACAGCCAGCAGGACGTCTATCTGCCCCCCACCCCTGTTCAGTCCTACATAGCACAGCTGCCAGGAAGCAGAGCAGAAAGTGTGCTGGGTTGGACCCTGTCTATACTCAACCAAAAGGCACTGTTGGACCTGGGTGTGGCCCCCAGCCCTCACAGCCATCTCAGGGGTCCTGACCAGAGCCACCCGTGGGGCCGGGGAGCAGTCTTGGGTGTTGGAGGTGGGCAGAAGCATTTTATATAGTAAGACCTTGCCTTCACTTAAGCTGCAATGTTAAAATGAATCTATGACCAGAACTGGATGCCAGAAGCCAGGCATCTACTTGGCAAATACAAGTTTCATGCCAGCATCTCGCTTGATGCTTACTGCAAATGTACTACACACAAAAGGGTATGGGGGGTGGGAACCATCTTCTCGGCAGCTCCCAAGCCAAATGTTATCAAGCCCATTTCACACAGGAGGAAAACTGAGAGGCACACACATGCCACAACCAACCGAGAAGAATTTAGCTCTATCACTTCTGTTTTCCAGCATCACGCTCCATTGTTTACGGCTGGTTTTCCCAGGGTTTTGGATCTCATGGACCAATAATACTTCGAAAATGATTTTTGGGAACAAACACAGAGCCTGATGCCAAATTTTTCTTTGGCTGAGGGCAGAAAAATAAAAGTCTCCCAGCACCAGGATTTCACAAAAGGGCATTTGAATACCAAAAACGTGGCGAGGATATGATCTTAGAATAAAGACAGCCTTCTAAGAAAGGGACAGTTGGCAATCTGACACTAAAATGCCCTAAGCTTTGTGTGAGTGTGCGTGTGTTTCATCTCAAGCAGAACTGGCCAAGATCTTGACACTGCAGCGTGTGTGAGCCTGCGCTGTCCTGGAGCTGCCTCCCCAAGAAAGAATAATGTCCTTGGCCATAAGCAAAGAAACTTCTGGAATTTTCCATCCCCCTCTGGCTATCTAGGTCCCCACCAAATAAGGCCTGAGGCTGATACACAATCAGCTACATTCCCATCCCTACTCGGGTCTCCTGAACCCACTCCTATTTACTATCTTTATGGGGGGCAGCGCACCCTCCCCAGTCCCCTTTTCTCTCTGGCATGGACCTCCTCTAGGTCTGCATGATGGGGACGCCTCCTGCCTACTTCCTGGATCCCCCTGGTGCGCAAGATAGCAGGTCTCCTGTCCCTGTCCCAAGCTGTGCCTTCCCCTCGCTGAGGTCCCCAGTTCTTGGCAGATGTGTTAGAAGAAAGGGCCTGGGGTCCTTTAGTGGGAGATGTAGTAAATGTGGGGGCTCGGCTCTCTCTCCATCCTCCCTCCCTGTACGTGTGCCCACTCCTTCCTCACACATGGGGGCCAGCTCAGTGGTAGGGCAGAGCCTGACTTGAGGAGCCCTTGGTTGGAATCCCAGCTCCACCATTTGTTTGCTGCAGAGAATTCGGCAAGTCCCCTAACCTCTCTGTGCTGAGTTCTCTTGTTTACAAATGGGAGTAAGAATGTTACGTGAAGCCATGTGAAATAGCCAAAATGCGACCTTATTGGGCACATCAAAATGTCCATTTCTTGCGATTGAACAAATCAGGTGTAAACCCTTTAGTGTTGGATCTATGTCTCTCACCAAGTGTAACCTCCTC
>PVKN010039404.1:0-10888 GCA_004027915.1 Capromys pilorides | reverse complement strand
ATAAGATTGATAAGAGTTTGTCTACTTTGTTCATTCTTTCAAAGAACCACCTCTTTGATGAATTAATTTTTCATGTTTTTGTCTCAATTAATGTTCATTCTAAACTTTGTGACTTCTTTGCTTATATTAGGATTAGATTCAGACTCTGCTGGTTTTTCTAGGAATTTGAGATGCATCATGAGGTTATTTATGTGACCTTTTTCTGTTTTTGTAATGTGGGCACTCACAGCAATAAACTTCCCTTTTAGGACTATTTTCCTTGTATGCTGAGTTCTGGTATGTTGTACTGACATTTCTATTTATTTCTACACATTTTAAAATCTCTTCTGTGATTTCTTCTGTGACTAATCAATGTGGGAAAGGGTTATTTAATGTCTAGGTGTCTGCAAATTTTCTGTGATTACTTTTGATTTCCAATTTTTCTGATTTCAGTGTACTATTTTCTGATAAGTTTACATGGGATAATTTAGTTTCTTCTGTTTTTACTTAAGCAAACTATATGGGCTAGTATGTGATCTATTTTGAAGAAAGCTCTGTGTGCTTCTGAGAATGTATATTCTGCTGTGGTAGGATGGAAAGAACACTTTGTAGGTAAGTATTAAATTCAGGTGTTCAGGGCCAACAAGATAGTTCAGTAGACTAAGTGCCTGCTTAGGTAAATGCAGCAACCAGAGTTCGATCCCTGGCACCACATGCTGCACAGGCCCTGCTCCCGGGAACACTGAGCTGGCTATCAAGTCCAGGCATGTTGTGCGCGCCTGTAATCCCAGCACTGGAGAGGCTGAAAACAAGAGAATCACTATGAGTCTGAGCTATGCAGTGAGACCCTGTAGCAAATATATAATAAATAAATAAATGTATTCAATGATATGGTTGAACTCTGATATTTCTTATTTTTTTCCTGTCTAGCTGACATGTCTATTTGTAAAAGTAGGATATTATGATTCTCCACTATGATTGTGTTGGTGTTCATTAGATATTTTATGTCCATTAATGTTCGTTTGATAAAGTTTTTTCTTAGTTTTTGGCGCATAAATATTTATAATTTTTTTTCTTCATGTTGAATTGTTCTCTTACTTATTTTGTAGTGAATTTCTTAACATTTTCTGATCAGCTTTAGTTTAAAGTAATTTTTATCTGAGTATAAAATTGTTACCTATACTTGCTTTCTAATTCACATTGTATGGAATATTGCTTTCTATTCTTTGATTCTTAGTCTATGAATTTCTATGAGGTTCAGGTATGTCTCTTGTATGCAGCAAAGCATTCCATTTCTTTGATCCAGTTGGCGATTATGTATTTTAATTGGTGACTTAAGGCCATTTACATTGAGAGTTATTACTGCACAGTGCAGTTAAGTCCCTGACTTACGAACAAGCTCTGTTCCAGCAGTATTGTTCCTAAGTACAATTTGTTTGTAAACCAATATATGAGTCTTATACAGTATACCTGTGAAAGTTCACAACTTGAAAGTTTATAAGTCAAGGACTTGTTGTATTGACTTATTTTTGCCATTGCATTATTTCTGTTGTAGATTTGTTCATTTTGATTTTTTGTTTAACCGCTTACCCTGTTTGCTGTATTCATTTCTTCAGTATTTTCACTTCATTACCTATGTCTAGGATATCATTGAGACTTTCTTGGAGTGCTGGTTTTGTGACTTTGAATTTTGTAACGTATCCTTTGTCATGAAATGTTCTTATTTATTTATCGGGGGGGGGGAGAAAGCTCCTATCTAAGAGAGGGACAGAAGAGGGGCTTGAGAGGGTTGTCCTCAGGAAGCTGTCTCTTCCAGGTTCTTTTATAGAGGAAATCCTTGCAGTGAGGTGGGTCTAAGGTGGTGGAGAACATGGGAACTTTCTTAGGTGGGCATAAAGAAGGACAAAGCTATGGTCAACCAATGAGATTACAAGCACCATTGCTCTGGTAAAATTGATTAAATCCAGTACCAAATGAGGAAGTTGGGAGTTGGGCTAGTGACTCATTTGGGCTCTTTCAAGATGACTGATACCTGTTTAGAATACCAATTCCTGGTGCTCATCCCTAGGGAAGTATGTAGCTGTATTTGTTTCCTCTTTTGTCTTGAGGTACGGCCCATATGAGAGTGTTTGTCTCTTCCAAGTTGCAAAGTCACCTTGTCTTCTATATTGTCTCCTTGAGGGCCTGAGCCTGTCTGACTGCCTATAATATTTCTGTCTAATTCAGCTGCCTACAACATTCCCCCCTCTGATGAAGTGACCTGAACTGCTGTCATGGAACTATGGGCAATGACCACTCTGGCTTCTTCAGGCTGGATCCAGATAGAGAAAAAGACATTTCAAACAAAAGGTCCAAAGCTGCTAAAGAGAGGGAAACATGTTCATGATGGAGTCAAAGGAAGTTTCAAAGTGAAGTGGTCATGAGTCTTCAGCCTGAGTAAACCCATGATAACTGCCAATATAAGGAGAAAGTCTTTCAAGCTTTTAATATATACTCATGCAGATGTTAGTAGTTACCCAGACAGTGGCCGCACTTGCCAACTGGAAAGTACTCAGTGTTTTCCATAGGTCCTACAATTCATGTGCTCCAGCTATAATAGGATTGTCTAGTTTATTTGAGATAATACCCAATGGCCATGGAAGATAAAGGGATTAAACTCCACATTTAAGATATCTCTGCTAATGGACTTATAAAAAGTTCTGACTAGTCTTTTTATAATTACAAACTTAGAAAGGTTATTACCTTCCAGATTCTTCTGCTAATATCTCAATAGCTGTTCAAAATATAAGATATCAAATGAATGGTATGTGAGGTACTGAGGTCCCCTGGACCCTATCTTTATCATTTTTATGGGAAGACATTACTGTCTACTTGGTGAAAATCATTTTTGACTGTATTCATAATTATCCTCCCAATATTACTTGGCCCATGCATGTTTCATACTTTCTTTGCTTTGTCTCCTCCAGATTTAAACCTGTCATACCTACTTAAGATGAAAATTCCTGGTGTCTATTGAGGGCCTTTAGATAGAACCTCTGGAGAATATCTCTGACTGCCAGTTCACAACTACAACCCCTTTTGCATGTCCATCATTTTTGAAAGATCATTTAAAGAAAAAATTGGAACCAATGACCAAATCCAGGACCTTATGTTTGCTGCTACTGAGCTCAATCCCCAGTTGCTGAAAGATAATTTTGTAGGATACATTAGTCTGGTTTGAAAATTGTTTAACTTCTTAAAATCTTTTTTAAAACATATTATTTATTTGGTACAGGTTCTCACTATGCAGCTCAGACTCATAGTGATCCTCCTGTCTCAGCCTCCCCAGTGCTGGGATTACAGACATGCATCACCACACCTGGTTTTGGTGTCTGGCTTGGTGCTGGGCTATCACAGGATGCAGTAGTGGGGATTGAAGCTAGGTCCTTGCACTTGCCAGGCAGGTACTTAGGCCAGTGAGCTATCCCCCAGCCATGTTTTGTTTTATTTTGTTCAAGGCTTGAAGCATTTGCTTCAATCTCTCCTGGCCTTTAAGTTTGTGCTGAAAAATCTTCTGTAATCCCAATGTTCTGTTATAGTGTAAGAGTCTATTTGTTGGGCTTCTGGGATTTTAGTTATGATATTTGGTGGTGAATTTTTTCTCCACTCATAATGATTTCAGGTTCTATATATCTCATTTACTTGGATGGTCAGTTCTTTCCCCATACTTGGAAAGTTTTCTGCTATGGTTTATCTAAGTAGATGTTTTATTCTGTGTGTGCTGTCCTTTGATTTTTCTTTAATTCCTATCTGTCTTAGGTTAGTCTTCTTTGTGTCCTATAGTACGTGTTGGATCCATTCTCCTTGCCCATTTAATTTTTCAAGTTATCTTTGAATATATGATATTTTGTTTCAGTTTTGTCTTCCAGATCTGACATATTCTCCTCTGACCAGTGCTTCTGTTACTCAAATATTCAGTAGAATTCTTTATCTTCTGGATTTATGTGTTTTTGGTATTTTCTTCATGGATTCTGCTTCTTTGGTAAAATTTTCATCCATGTTTTGAATGGTTTTGGTTTGAATGAATCATTTTTTTCTTTTTAATTCCATTATCTATTTCTTTGCATCATCATTGAGCATGCCAAGTTTCTTTGCTTCCTCATTGGTCATTTAATGTAGGTTAGTCATTTGATGCTTTTTTTCCTCTTTACCCATGCTTCTCCATCCATGCTCCTTTTATCTGCTTTACAGGACCTGGCAGTTTTTGGAGGCATTTCATTGTCTTGTGTTTTTATGTTTTTACTTTTGTTGTTGATATGAAGATAGCTTTAATTAGATTCTGTTTTCCAGTTATAAAATTTTGGCTTTGTTTATCAAGAAGTATTGTTTACCACTTCCACCTAATCGGTTTAGTTGGGTTTGATCTAATCACTGTGTTGTAAGAAGAGAATCTCTATGGGTTATAACATCAATAGATTCGACCATGAATGTTAAAACTTGTTTTTATGATTTTTATCCTTTTGTCAATGCTCTTTACAGACTATATGACACTATTTATGGCTAGTCTAAGAAAGAATAGAAAGAGAAATATCAATATGTGAAATAAGACAGGAGGTTGAGCCTGTTGGAAGTATTTTTATAAATACAGTAAATGGTTAGTGTTGAGGGGACTTGAGACAATATTTGTAGATGTGGGAGGAGGGAAACAGAGGAACAGAAGGATAGTTAGAGGTTGAGGAATGCTTTCAGGTTGTCAGAACCTGTGAGTATACTTGTAATTCCTTTTATTTGGATCCTCTAAGCACAATTTTATTATGGCTTACTCCAAAATGTGCTTCAATAGTACTATTTAAATTAAAGCACTGCTTAATTCTTCTTCTCTTTTGCTCATGTGCAAGCACCTGTTTTATATATGATGTATGAAAGGTCAGAAGGAGGAGAGAGAAAATCAAGAGAGACAATGAGCAAGAGAGAAGGAAAAAATAAGGAGTGGAGAACTAAATACACCAATAAATAGAGCCAGATAAGGGAAAAACCTTAAAAAGAAGAGCAATACTCATAAAGAAGCAAGCACTCAAAGGAAGTAAACAGAATATCCAGACTAAACGATCAAGCAAGGAAACAAACAAACCTCCACAGGGTTGCAGTAGCATTAACCCGGAGTGTCCACAAAGCTTCCTTGCATGGACTCATAGTCTGATTGTGAGCCACCAAGCACTTTCCCCACTCCGGACAACAGAATCGCTTGCCTGGAAGTGCTGAGGGCTGCGAGTCTCTCCAGACCTGCCTCTTACATGAAAGCTGTGCTTCTGGCCTGGCCAACTGCAGGCCTCTGTCTCTATCCCAAGATCCACTTGCCTCCTTTGATTTAGGAAGAAGCAGATGTGATATAGTTTGTCCAACAACCAGTTCTCCATTAATTTCTGCCAAGGACCTCCCACTCACACTGCCTTCACTGCCAAGCGAATCCCGCGGTCATCTCTGTGTCTTCTTTCCACAGACTTTGCTCGCCTAGCATATCGCCAGAAGGCCTGTGACCCAGGCCGTGCTCCATCCTTCTACCTACACGTCTCTGTGTCTGTCTCCACAGCTCTGCTCTCCAACCCAACTGCTGAACTTGATGCCACCCCTAGGCTTGAACCAGGGCTTCTTTTCCAGTGGGGAGTGGAGGAGGGGTAGAACCTTATACTTAGTCTTGTCTTTCCCACATTTGGGTTAACAATAGGTGAGTGGCTGCTCAGTTCTGGCTAGCTGAATCACACTGCTCACCCCCATGTCTCTAGGCATGTGGTCTGTGGCTCTTGTTCAGGGGAACCTGCTTTGCCCACAGCTCATGATGTTCAGCCTTTCTACCTAAAGTGGCTCTCTGCAAGTCCTTTGTCCCATGCAGCACCAGATACCCCCTGACTCGGGCACTGGTCTTCATCCTTCTTCTCACTGACCTCCCTCAGGAGCTCCACTTTCTCATGTGTATACTTTTCACAGCCCTGTGTCTTTCTGCCCTCTGTAGTCCTCAGCAAGGGGCTGGGATTCTTCTGTGGGAGCCTGCTGGTAAGCACAGGGAGCACACTGAATATCCGGTAAACACAGCACTCCTATTGTATTTGGGAGGGAGAAATGGGGAGCTCATTTATTTTCTATGCCCTGCAAGCCCATCTGTCATCCCATAGTCCTGCTGTGTACAGGCACTGTTTGTTTCTTGAGCACTGTTGTTTTCTTTTTTTTTTTTAAATTTTTTTTTTTAAATTTTATTTATTTATTTATTTGTTTGCTTGTTGTGTTTGTTTGTTTCTTTATTTATTCATTTTATGGCTGGCTCAGCCTGCCCTGGTGGTGGCGCTGGCACAGCATGTGGTGCCGGGGATCGAACTGCAGTCCCCGCAGTTGCCTGAGCCCTCCTAAGCAGGCGCTTTACACCACTGAACCATCTCGCCGGCCCCCGAGCACTGTTGTTTTCAAAACCCTACTAAGTGTCATTATTATCACCTACACCACTTTCCAGTTCCTGGTTTGTCTAAAGCCCTGGGTTGCTTGTATCTCACTCACCATGATCATCTTCCCTGAGAGAAAGTGAGAGTGATTGTAATCTGTTCCATCACCCATGCATCACTAAAGAGTAGGCTCCCTCAAACCATCCCAAAGGATGCAGGTGCTGGGCTTGCTGGTGAGGTGCTTTGATCCAGGAGTAATCTGGTTTCCTCTCACAACCCCCTAGACACTGGGTGGTGGTCCAGCAAGTTTCTATTTTCTTTTCTCCTCCCATATTGGAGTTCATTTTTTGCTTTCACTTCAGGATACTTGATTTTCTCTGGCATGCACTTGGGCCACCCTCCCTGTCGCTGTATTCCTTTTGGCGGGGCATGATCTCTCCAATCGCTCAGCAACAGTTCAGCTTGGTGTACCTTGTTGCATATATGCATGCATGATGAGCCTGTTTCCCATGCTTGTTTCAATTTCACTCTTGAAATAATTTCACTGGTTATAAAATTCTGGGTTAATATGTTTTGCTTTGGCATGTTAAAGGTGTTATTTTATTGCCCCTGGCTTTTGTAGTTTCTGACTGGAAGACAGTCATCTCAATTGTTATTCTCCTGTATATAATATGTAGTTTCACTGGCCACATCCAAAACTTACATTTTTTATGCTGAGAATCCAACCTGGAGCCTTACTCATGCTCAGCCTAAGACGAGTTTTCTTTTTTTTAATTTTTTAATCTTATTAGATTTTATTGTAAAGAGTAAAAATAGCAGAAACAAAGATAGAAAAACAGTAACAAGCAAGAGTACATATACTACAAGATTTTCAAAACAAGAAAAACTTAACAATGGTTGTATTACATATTTTCATCATCAAATCTATTTAAATAGATATATAAGATTGGTCAAACAATTAAACATTAACACTTTCAATAAACCTTATTTTTTTTTAAAGTCTTCCAAATGCATTTTGTTCTTAAGTTACTCTTCTCAAAAAATAATAAAAAAAATTATAGGGGTTGAGGATGCAGAAAACACAAGATCCTGAGATTGATTCTTGGTACCGCCCAAAATTTATTTATTTATTTATTTCTTCTTTTGAGTCCTTATACTAGGGAGACTATATGACACTGGCATATGTAGGTCTGGTTTATTTCATTAATGAGTATATGTTCAAGATACATCCATTTATATATGAAGTCTTCCAGCCTATCATTCCATATAGCTGAGTAATATTCCATTTTATGAAATACCACATCTTTTCAATCATTCTTCAGATGATGGGCATTTTGGTTGTTTCCAAGATTTGGCTATCACAAATTGTGCTGCTATGAACATAGGTGCACAAATACCTCTATGATATGATGCTTTCAGTTCTTCTGGAAAAATTCCCAGTAGGAGGATAGCTGGATTGAATGGAATTTCTAGTTCTAGTTTTTTAAGGAGTTTCCAAACTGCTTTCCATAATGATTGCACCAGTCTGCATTCCCACCAGCAGTGGGGAAGGGTTCCTTTTTCCCCACAGCCTTTCCAACATTTATTGTTGGTTGATTTCTTTCTTTTTTTTTAAAAAAAAAAATTATTTATTTATTTATTTATTTGTTTACTTGTTGTGTTTGTTTGTTTCTTTATTTATTCATTTTGTGGCTGGCTCAGCCTGCCCTGGTGGTGGCGCTGGCGCAGCACGTGGTGCCGGGGATCGAACTGCAGTCCCCGCAGTAGCCTGAGCCCTCCTAAGCAGGCGCTTTAGACCACTGAACCATCTCGCTGGCCCCGGTTGATTTCTTTCTGATAGCCATTCTTTCTGGGGTGAGATGGTATCTAAGTGTTGTTTTGATTTGCATTTCACAAATGGCTAGCAATGTGCAGCATTTCTTCATGTATTTATAGGCTTGTTGAATTTCTTTCTCTGAGAAGTGTGTGTTCATCTCAGATCCCGATTTTTGGATTGGATCTTTGAATTTTGAAATCCTAATGGTTTTTAGTTCTTTAAAATTCTGGATAGAAGACCTTTGTCTGAATACTTATTAGTTAAAATCTTTTCGAAATTTGTGGGTTGTGTTTCCACTCTGTTGGTAATTTCTTTAGACATGAAAAAACTTCTCAGCCAGAGGAGGTCCCATTTGTTGATTCTTTCAAGTGTTAAACATGCATCTTGATTTTTGACCATGAACACTTTGCCTATTCCAATGTCTTCAAGATTTCCTCCAATTTTCTCCTCTAGGAGATTTAGAGTTTCTCTTTTAATATTTATATCTTTAATCCACTTGGATTTTAGTTTAGTGCATGGTGATAGACTTGGGTCAAGTTTTAGTTTTTGACATGTGGAGAGCCAGTTTTTCCAGCACTATTTGTTAAAGAGGCTATCTTTCTTCCAGTAAACATATTTGGTCCCTTTGTCAAAAATAAGGTGGCTGAGTGTGTTTGTATTTGCTTCTGCATCTTCAAATCTATTCCATTGATCTTCAGGTCTATTTTTTTTTGCCAATGCCATACTGATTTTTTATCATGGTAGCTATGTAGTATAACTTTCAATCAGGGATTGTAATGCCTCCTGCCTTGTCTTTGTTGCCCAGGATTGTCTTTGCAATTCTAGGTCTTTTCTGGTTCCAAATAAATTTTAGGATTGCTTTCTCTAGGTCTGTGAGGTATGTTGATGATATTTTTTTTTTTTTAAATTTTATTTATTTATTTATTTGTTTGCTTGTTGTGTTTGTTTGTTTTTTTATTTATTCATTTTGTGGCTGGCTCAGCCTGCCCTGGTGGTGGCGCTGGCGCAGCATGTGGTGCCGGGGATTGAACTGCAGTCCCCGCAGTTGCCTGAGCCCTCCTAAGCAGGCGCTTTAGACCACTGAACCATCTCGCCGGCCCCATGTTGATGATATTTTGATTGGAATTGCATTAAATCTGTATAACAATTTAGGGAGTATGGCCATCTTCACAATGTTGGTTCTTCCTATCCAGGAGCAGGGAATATCTTTCCATTTTCTGAGGTCTTCTAAGATCTCTTTTGCCAGAGTACTGTAGTTTTCATGGAAAAGATCTTTTACTTCCTCAATTAGGTTAATTCCTAGGTATTTCATTTTCTTTGGTGCTATCATAAAAGGTACTATTTCTCTAATTTCTCTCTCAGTGTGCTTGTTATCTGTGTAAAAGAATGTTATTGACTTTTTTGTGTTGACTTTGTAACCTGCTATGCTACTGAGTTTGTGTATTAATTCTAGTAGCTTCTTGGTGGAGTTCTTTGGGTCTTCCACGTAGATTATCATGTCATCTGCAAATAGTGATAGTTTAACTTCTTCTTTACCTATTCTTATTCCTTTTGTTTCTCTCTTTTGTCTAATACCTGCAGCTAACAATTCCAGAACTATATTGAATAGGAGTGGCAATAGGGGACATCCTTGTGTTGTACCAGATCTGAGAGTAAAAGACTTCAGCTATTCTCCATTTAGAATTATGTTGGCCGTTGGATTGTCATAGATGGCTTTTATCAGATTGAAGTAGAGGCCCTCTATTCCTATTTTCTGTAGTACTTTGAACATGAATGAGGGTTGGACTTTGTCAAAAGCTTTTTCTGCATCAATTGAGACGATCATGTGGTTTTTGGCTTTGGTTCTATTAATATAGTGTATTATATTTATAGATTTGCAAATATTGAACCATTCTTGCATCCCTGGAATAAATCCTACTTGATCATGGTGTATAATCTTCTTTATGATTTGCTGTATTCTATTGGTGAGAATTTTATTGACAATTTTTGCATCTGTGTTCATGAGAGAAATTGGCCTGTAGTTCTCTTTTTCAGTTGCATCTCTCTCTGGTTTTGTTATCAGTGTAAAACTTGCCTCTAGGAATAATTTTGAGAGAACTGTTTCCTTTTCAATTTCATTGAAGAGTTTAAGGAATATTGGGATTATATCTTCTGTAAATTTCTTGTAGGATTCATCTGTGAATCCATCAGGACCTAGACTTTTCTTTGTCGGTAGACTTTTTATTACATTTTGTATTTCACTGAGTGTTATTGGGTTATTGAGAGTTCTTCTATCTTCTTGATTCAGTTTTGGCAGTTTGTACCTTTCTAGAAAGCTGTCCATTTCATCTGTGTCTTCAATTCTGTGAGAGCAAAGATTTTCAAAGTAGCTATTAATGATCATCTGAATCTCTGCTGGGTCTGTAGTAATTTCACCCTTTTCATTCCTTATTGCTTGAATTTGAGTCCTTTCTTTCCCCTTTTTGATGAGGTTAGCTAGGGGCTTATCAGTTTTATTTAATCTTTCAAAGAACTAGCTTTTTGATTCATTAATTCTTTGTATTGTTTTCTTTGTCTCAATTGAGTTAATTTTGGCTCTAATCTTTATAATTTCCTCCCATCTTTGGGCTTTGAGTTTTGTTTGTTCTTCCTTTTCTAGTCGGTTTAGGTGCTGTGTAAGAGCATTTATTTGTTCCCATTCTGT
>PVKN010039403.1:0-10888 GCA_004027915.1 Capromys pilorides | reverse complement strand
TTTTTTCTGAATAAAAAAGAACTATATTGTATTAAATAGGAGGCAAAGACATTTAAGCTTCCTGTGTCAACAGAACAAGTTAGAAATAAAACACATAGGTGTCCCATCATAAATAAAATATAGTGATATCTTTTGGTACATTATTTGTATTTTTTGTAACATAATTAACTCAAAAGTAATATGACAACACATTAAAACTAAATTTTAAAAATACTAGGACGGTGAGATGGCTCTGCAGACTAAGCACATGCTTTCGAAAGCATAGGAACCAGGGTTTAATCCATAGTCCCGTTTGCAGCAGTGGCCCTGCCCTTGGAGCACACTGAGCCAGTGACAGAGTCCAGTCATGGTGGCACATGCCTGTAATCCTAGCTCTTGGGAGGCTGTAAACAGGTGGATCACTAGTAGTGAGACCCTGCACACCCTGTAGACCCTTCCCTAAAACAAAAATGTAAAAAAGAAAAAAAGGCTGCTAGAAAACATGCTACCTGAAATCAGCATGAACATCACAACTGTCCTTGGAACATCAAATTTGACTTCAGCCATGGTTTCAATCCAAACTCAGTGGCTGTGTAGCATGTAAGACCTTGAATGCAGCACAACGAGGATTGTAAAAACACAGAAAGACCAGCTCCTGTCTTATAACAGCTTGTAGTTAGTAAAGAACAGAAAAGAAAAATGTGAGGAACTCACCTGCAGGATTTTCTTCCTTCAAATCATATTTTTTCACAATTGCTTCCTGATATTGTGACTCGTAAAATAAATTGGGAGGAGCTCTTTTTGTTGAAGTTAGAACAAAATCATGATGAGAACCTCTACAGAAGTTGTTCTGTTCATCAGATGAAACGTTGGAAGCATGCAGCTTTTCCTGGGTTTGATTTGGGTAGACACACGACAGCAAGAAGGGTACGGCTTTCTCTCCAGCTGGTACAATTCCAGGCATTCTATACTTCTGACTCTGATCATCAGGCAGTGAGGTAAAACCTTACAATTAAGAAAATCGACAAAACTGAGGCCTTCCTACAATATTCTCTTCAGACACATCGCAACTTCTACCCCATAAAGTTCTCTCAAAAATGGTAGAAGTATTTTTGTCTGTGTCAGGAAGTGGTGATTAACAAAATCTGAACATTTTAAAATCTAAAAAATGAACTTAAGTTTGCATTAAGGGTCCATTATGCTCCACTTCCTGTGCAGTGTGTGCATGGTAGAGCTACAGCACACCTAAGCCAAAAAGGCACCGGAGCTAGGGAGATAGCTCGATAGAATAAGCTCTTGCCTGGCAAGGGCCTGAGTTCAATCCCTGGTTCTGAGAAACAAAACAAAATAGAAAAAAAAAGGCACCACTTCTGTTCTATGAGAATGACATTTATAGCCATCAACTCTGTAGTCTTTGACACACAGGGGGCTGGGGAGATAGCTCAGTAGACTAAACACTTGCTTAGCAAGTGCAAGGGCCTGAGTTCAATCCCCAGTTCCGCCAAAAAAAAAAAAAAAAGTCCTATCTTTGACACACAGCTCCACAGGGACAAAATGCAGAGTTATACAATCAAACTATTCTGAAAAGACCAGTAACTAACTGCCTACAAAAGTATCCCCTCCTTAAGATTACCTTTAAAATCATGGAATCCTTACGTGGTAGATTTACCAGTAAATATTATAAAGTTTCTAATTTCCTGTTATATTTCATCTATCTTGTTTCTTAAATCTCTGCATTTCAATTAATCAGGTATACTGATATACTGCTGTATACTTCTAAGCTGCAACCTTGCAGAGGCACTCCAACTACTCTGCCTGCTGTGCCAGGCCCTACAATCCTACCAGCCCTCAGCTCCCCAGGATAGCTTTTACTAAATCTGGAATAGAAGACACAATGAAAAGAATTTTATACACCCTCCAATGCCAGTTACCACTTCTCTACTCTACCTTCTACCCACAAGTTAAAATAAAATCAGAAGATGAATGTAATCATTACATACTGCAAAGAAGTACTAACAAAAATAAAAATTAGGGCCAAGGATACAGCTCAGTAGCAGACTGCCTGCCTAGCAAGCACTAGATCCTGATGCCTGGTAAAAAAAAATTTAAAAATAATAAAAATTTAAAAACTAGCATCAGGCAAGTCCTTATTGAATGTAAGCTTCAACTTTTCTCTCTCTCTTTTTTTTTTTTTTTTTTTTTTTTGTATTTTAGTAAGGGTCTACAAGGTCTACAGGGTCTCATACATAGATCAGACTCATAGTGATCCACCTGTGTTCAACACTCCAAGACCTAGCATTACAGGTATGCACCACCACACCCAGTCTTAATAGCTATCTCAGCGCGCCCGGGAGCTGGGCTGGCACAGCATGCTGGGGATGGAACTCTAGTCCCTGCATCTGCCCAAGCAGGTGCTTTACTCTGCTCAGCTATTTGACCAGCCCCAACCTTCCTTCCCTTACAGCAATTTACTTCCCTAATCTAAATCTTTGTGACCAATACACATCCAGCTTCAGCCTGAAGAGGTCTTTGATAAACATCCTAGAGTAGTAGTTCTCAAAGCATAGCCTTGAAACCACTGAAGAAACACCCTCTCTGTGTATCTACTAAGTCAAAATTAAAAAATAATTTCATTTTATTTTCTACAGCCTGAACTGTAGAAAATACATGCTGATGGTGTAGAAGCAGAACAGAAAATTCCTGGTACCTTAGTAATAAATAGTCATCCTACTTATTATCCACATGCACTCACACTGAATTAAATATAGGGTTGGGGATATAGCTCAGTGGCACATGTCTTCCTGGCAAGCACAAGGTCCTAAATTTGATCCCCAATAACCAAAAAAAAAGTCTTACAAGGCAGGTTGGCCTGTGCTTATAATCCCAGCAACTTGGGAGGCTGAGCTAGGAGGATTCCAGGCTCAAGACCAGCCTAAACAACTTGGCAAGATCCAATCTCAAAATTTAAAAAAGGTTGGCATGCATTTCAATAGTAAAGTGCTTGCCTAGTGTGTATGAGGTCCTGGATTCAATCCTAGCCCTAAAAAAAAAGTTCAGAATATCTTAATGACATAGCAAAAGTTACCTTAGTAAATCTCAACCCTTAGCCAGGGATAGTGCACACACCTACAATGCCAGCACTTAGGAGGCTGAGGCACAAGAATTGCCACAAGTTCGAGACCAGCTGGGCTATAGTGAGACTCTCGCTTAAAAAGATCTCAAACCTTGAGCACATGTCTTGTAAGATGCAGTTCTGTCACTCAGTTGCTGACTTAACTACCCACTTCTTTAAGGAATACTATTTTCAGTTAAAAGAATCAATGATAGCCGGGCGTGGTGGCGCACACCTATAATTCCAGCACTTGGGAGGCTGAGGCAGGAGGATAGGTGCAAGTTCGAGACCAGCCAGGGCTACAAAAGTGAGCTCAAGGCCAGCATGAACTGCATAGCAGGACCCTATCTCAAAAAGACAAAAAAAAGAAATAGTGCTATAGTAATAATAAGATAATGGATCCCAAAATCACTAATATGGTAGGAGAATTAGCCCCATTCAGTTATGTAACAGTTTGTTTTAGGACGCTGGTTCATCATAAGGAACCCTCGTACTTTTATTTATTTTTTTTTTTTTAAAGTTTATTTTATTTTCATTACGGCCGGCTCAGCCTGGGGGGGGGGGGGGGGCGGGTAGCATGTGGTGCCTGGGATCAAGCCGCAGTCCCTGCGGTGGCCTAAACTTTCCAACGCATGCGCTTCAGACCACTGAGCCATCTCACTAGCCCCTTAGCACTCTTAACAATTTTGTCTCTTAACAATTATTGAACACTAGGGCCGGCGAGATGGTTCAGTGGTCTAAAGCGCCTGCTTAGGAAAGCTCAGGAAACTGCAGGGACTGCGGTTCGATCCCCAGCACCACATGCTGCGCCAGCCCCACCACCAGGGCAGGCTGAGCCAGCCATAAAATAAGTAAATAAAGAAACAAACAAACAAGCCAACAAATAAATAAAATTTAAAAATTTAAAAAAAAAACAAACAATTATTGAAGACAACAAAGAATTTCTGTGGCAGGAGCTGTTATTTCTAAACTCTGATTTAATTTAGAAATTAAAAGGCATTTATAAACTCAGTAGAGGGCTGGAGAGATAGCTCAGCGGTCTAAGTGCCGGCCTAGCAAGCACAAGATCCTAAGTTCAACCCCTGACACTGTATGCCAGGCTGGCCCTAAAACCAGGCATGGTGGCACACACCTGTAATTCCAGTGCTAGGGAGGCTGAGACAAGAGGATCACTATGAGTATGAAGCTGCATAGTGAGATCCTGTACTAAATAAAAATTTTTAAAAACTCTCAGTAGAAATAGTACACCAATTGCATTTATCATAAGATTTTTAATGAAAACTCTTTCCTGCTGCAAAAAAAGACTAGGGATATAGCTCAGTGGCATAAGTGCCTGCCTACCAAAAGCAAGTTCCTGAGTTTGAACCCCAGTACTGCAAATAACAAAACAAAAACCTAACACACAAAAAAAAGGGGTGGGGGCTGGCGAGATGGTTCAGTGTTCTAAAGCGCCTGCTTAGGAGGGCTCAGGCAACTGCGGGGACTGCAGTTCGATCCCCGACACCACATGCTGCGCCAGCGCCACCACCAGGGCAGGCTGAGCTGGCCACAAAATGAATAAATAAAGAAACAAACAAACACAACAAGCAAACAAATAAATAAATAAATAAATATTTTTTTTTAAAAAAAAAAAGGGGTGGGGGATGGATTACTTTATACTTTATATTTTTTGTACCAGAAATTGAACACATGACCCATGTTTGCCAGACTGACAGATGCTATACTACTGAGCTACATCCTCAGCCCTAGATGTTTTTTATTCTGTTGTTTTTATATTTTTGAGGCAGTCTTGCTATGTAGTTCAGGCTGGTTTTTGTTGTTGTTGTTTTGTGCAACAAAAAATTGAACTCAGGTCCTTGCGCTTGTCTAATGAGCTATCTCCCCAGCCCTGCTCAGGCTGGTCTTGAACTCAAAACAATCCCCCTGCCTCAGCCTCCAAAGTGCTAAGATTTCACGTGTGCAACCTCAGACCTAGATTTTTGGGGGGTTTTGAGATAGGACTTCACCATATAGTCTAGACCGCCCTTGAACTCATAATGTAGCTCAGACTGGGCTTCAACTTGCAATGAATCATCCTGCCTCAGTCTCCCAAGTGCCGGGACTACAGGAATGTGCCATGAAGCCTAGCTTTTGTTGATAACAAATGTTAGCCGGAGGCAAGGCTCAGGCCCTGGCACACACTCAGCTCTTATGTGTTTGAGTCATTATTACACGATGACCATTTCATACTCACATGACTGGCCCTAAAGATGCTGGAATTTGCCAACTATGATACAGAAATGGTAAAACAACAGCAGACCACTAAAGGTATACATATAACTCTCTGTTACGCTAACCTAAGGGCCTATTTAAGCAAAACATACCTGGAAGCCCGTGCTGCCCACACACCATAGTAAGCAGCTTCTCTTGCTCTTCCATGAGCCGCTGCAGTTGCTCTAAATGTTGCCTCTTCAGCTGTTCCTGCTTCCTCTGCTGTACTTCTTTCAGCTTTTCAAATATAAAATTAAATTTATTAAACTAGCTTTCTACTTCTTCAGGGATCCTTGCTCCTTACATTTACCTCAACCCCTCCACTTCCCTTTTTGCATCTTCCCTATGAAGTTTCTCAGAGGAATCCCTTAACAACTACATCTGCCGCCAAATTCCTATAATCCAGTTCCTTCTGAGGAAATTGGATTAGCTGCCTCAACTAGAAGCAGAAAAAGTCATATGAATCCTTTGAGTTTTACAAAAGGATGGATATAAAGACATCAACTCTTTTCTCTCCTCTTATTTGATCAAGCATCTCTTAGCTTTCACCAAATAAGGTAGTAACTTAAAGACATGAAATCATCTTAAGTGTTAGTTATACCTTATAAATTAAAGACATTTTAATGTTTCACATAGAAAAAAACAAAATCTGCTGTTTTGAAGCTTTTGGAGTAAAGGAGAGAAACAGAGGGTCTGAAATAGGAGACTTGCAATCCCACAATATTGTCAATCATGCTAATATATACTAGGCCAAATCCTACAGTACCTGTTCAAGCTTTGTATAAAGTGGATCCTTATAAGATACTTCTTTGAAATCACTATCAAGATTGGGCATAAAGTCACTTCTGTTGTCTTTCTGATCCCCAGGAGTGACCTGACATTCCACCATTTGTGGTCCCTTTTTAATTAAAGGCAATTCTGCACAGACTTCTGATTTTTCTGACTGTAATTTATGAGGACCACTGGATTCTAACTTCTGTTCTTCATGAAGTGTATCTTCTTCACTAATAAAGCTGAAACTATTTGAAGATTGCGTAGCTTTAATAGGAAACCTATTTGAAGTATCTGTAGCTGCTTGCTTCTCTTCATCTGCTTCCAAAATAGGAAATCCACAATTTAATATGACCCCAGCACGAGAAGGACTGGTCATCCATTGGGTTAAGAAGCTCTGTCCACTGTTTAGTTCTGAAGAGGTTGGCATCAGAAACACTGTAGTCAGATGACATTCATATATATTTAAAATTGTGGAAAAGCTAGAAGAGCTATTGATTTCAAACACCTATATGCAAAAACAATAAAAAGTATTAGTTACATATTCTGATTAGATGTTCTAGCCAAAACTGGCCCAACCTCAACCCAAAACAAAAATTTCATCAATAGTAAATACACAGCATGCCTGTAATCTCACCACTTGGGAGGCTGAGACAGGAAGATTGCTCTGAGATTGAAGCCAACCAGAACTGTGCAGTAAATTCTAGGCCACCTGAACTACATAATAAGACCCACATTATAACCTTTTTTTTTTTAATGGCTGGCTCAACCTGCCCTGGGGTTGGGGCTGGCGCAGCACATGGTGCTGGGGATGGAACTGCAGTCCCTGCAGTTGCCTAAGCTTTCTTAAGCAGGCACTTTAGACCACTGAACAATCTCACCAGCCCCAAGAGACCCACGCTATAAAACAAAAATCAAAAATATATATATATATACAAAAGGCTTTAACCAGCAAAACAATTCTTTGTTTTGTTTTGTTGGTACAGGGAATTGAACTCAGGACCTTGTACCTAATCAGGCAGGTGCTTATGCCCCTGAGCTAAATCCCCAACCTAAAACAATTGTGTATTAATCTACCTGGCTAGTTTCTTTTGTCATAAAAGTACCTAAATTGAGTAATCAACATCCTACAAACCCGCAGGGCATGGTTGCACACACCTATAAACCCAGCACTTGGGAGGCTGAGGCAGGAGGATCAGTGTGAGTTCAAGACCAGCCTGGGCTACAAAAGTGTGCTCAAGGCCAGCCTGAACTGCATTAGACAGACACTGTCAAAAAGACAAAAAAAAAAAAAAAAACCTAAGAACTCTTCTGATCCTATCATTCAATTATTAATGATATACAAGAGCTGGATCAGTTAAGCTAAAACTATGGGATCTAACACACCTTCCAATTCAATTTCTTTTAAAGGCGGTGAGATGGCTCAGCGATCTAAAGCACCTGCTTAGGCAACTGCAGGGGCCTCGGTTCGATCCCTGGCACCACATGCTGTGCCAGGCCCACCTCCAAGGCAGGCTGAGCCGGCCATAACATAAATAAGTAAAGCAAAAAAAATAGCCCTAGGGGAAATAGCCCAGCAGTCCAGCACCTGCCTGTCAAGTGCAAGGACCCAAGTTCCATCCCCAGTACCACATTCTATGCCAGCCTCAGAACCCCACCCCCACCCTTGCCCCCAAAACTGGCTGTGGTGGCACATGCCTGTAATCCAAAGGCTGGAGATGCTGAGACAGGAGGATCATTATGAGTCCAAGCTATAAGCTGCGTAGCAAGACCTTGTACTAAATAAATAAACAGATTTTTTTAAAAGGCCCTGCCTATGTCATTTTTCACAACCTTAGCAATCTTAGTGCTTAGATTTTTCTTTGCACAACTATAGAACCTGTTTTCTCCAAACCTAAAGGCAAAAAAGGTTGTAACCATCACTAAGCAGTATCACCCCCAGTTTTACACTGATTCACTACCTCTTCCTCCCTGTCCATTCATCTCCCTCACCCAGTCGCTGACATCACTAACTTATCATGTATTACTTATTTCAATTTGTGTGTGTGTGTGTGTGTGTGTGAGTGTGTGTGTGTGTGTGTGTGTGTGTGTGTGTGTACAACCAGGGATCGAACTGAGGACCTTGCATATGCCAGGCAAGCACTTGAGCCCCTGAGCTATCTCCCCGGCCCCTCCCCCCCCTTTTTTTTGTATTTTAGGGAAGGGTCTACAGAGTATTCAGGGTCTCACTACTAGATGGGACCCAAGAGCTAGGATTATAGGCATGTGCCACCATGTTCAGTCTCAAATGCCGGTCTCAGTGCACCCCTGGGGCAAGGCCGGCATGGCTGGCCCAGGTTCAAATCCCGGGCCCCTACACCTGCTCTCAGGTGGTTTAAAAAACCCACTAAGCTATTTAGCCAGGCCTACTTATTTCAATTTTATATGCATAATCTATCTACCAAGCTGAGAAGTGCCTGGAAGATAACTATATATTCTCCATTGCCTAACACCACGGAATAATGCCTGGTAGCAAGAAAAGAGTTGGGTAAAATACTCGTTAAAATTAAGTTTAAAATAACTAAGCAGGGAAAAACAAAAACTAAACAAGATATTATATTAAAATAAAAACAGTAGCTTTCCAATAGACCAATAACAAACCCACTGAGATTGAAATAGGGAAAAGCAAATATATTCCCAAGATATATTCAAGATTGGGGCTGGCGAGATGGTTCAGTGGTCTAAAGCGCCTACTTAGGAAAGCTCAGGCAACTGCAGGGACTGCGGTTCGATCCCCGGCACCACATGCTATGCCAGCCCCACCACCAGGGCAGGCTGAGCCAGCCATAAAACAAATAAAGAAACAAACAAGCAAACAAAATAAAAGTGGTGAAAGGAAAAAAAAAGAAAACATTAAAAAAAAAAGACATATTCAAGATAAAATAAAATAATGAGTTCAAGTTCAACCTGACCTAGGAAGCAAGTCTCAATAAATAAATACATACATACATACATAAAATTCTCCCCTTAATTTTCCAAAATATGTGGTGAGCCTAAGAAGACTTGCTATATTCATAGAACCCAAGTAGACATTCTTGAGTAAGCACTTACACTTACTTGGTCCCAATGAAAGTCACCACTTACAGAGCCATCACCAAAGCCAAAGATTGTTCCAAGCATTCTACAGGTACTGGAGACTGACAATGAAACCCTGGGCCTCGAAAACCTGAATTAAATTACTAAGATTATATTGGAGAGATGTGAGCACCAAAGAAAGAGCCTGTCCTGGATTTGGTGTCCAAACAACAAATAGCAATGTGAAGAAGAAAAGGGAGGGAAGTGGGCCCTGGAAACCAGGAAGGAGCTGAAGGAAGAACTGAAGCCCACAGGGACAGCAAAGACAAGAGACTTCAAAAAGAGGAAGGTGGCATCAACCCTTTCTCCCCGAACCTGATCCCACTGATCAAACTTGTAGACATAGGTGACTACTGGAGACTGCAGAGGCTACCACAGAAAAATATAATGGAGCAGTGGACTGCAGTGGCTGGCTTCTTGACGCTACTGTTATTGGTGACTGTACCACTTTAACCAAAGTGACAAAATTGTCCTTAACAGTTGCTCTTCTTAGTATACCAAGACTGAGTTTTCCTAAAGGCCACAAAAATTACTATTGCTGAAGAACCAGAAGGAAGGGTAAATAAGCAGCAACTTCCCCTCCCCAATAAATTGAAGAGGGAGAGTTTGCAACACTCATAACCTAAAAGCCAGCTATACATGGAAGACATCTCTGAGAAGTAGTCATTTTTTAAGGGTTGTAAATACTAGCAGTAAAGCTACTCATCAAAGGCAATTTACAAACATCAACCCAGGAATAAAACTAAAAACGTAAAATAAATAAAAATGAGATAACATTTAAACAAGATGCAACCACAGTCTTCCAGCTCACCAAAGGCAAATAGCCACCTACCTGGACTCTGAAGTGATAACAGAAGTAATAAAACAGATCAGGAAAAGACTCCAAGAAAAAAAGAAAAAACTCAAAACAGAAATAATCTCTGAGGGGGCCAGGGAGAAAACTCAGGGGCACAAGTTCATGCCTGGCAAGCGCAAGGTCCTGAGTTCAATCCCTGGTTCCAAGAAAAAAAACAAAACAAAAAAAAAACAGAGAATAAGAAATAATCTCTGAGATAACTAGAGATAGTGGCCATAATGAAAGGTATGCTTAGTAATCCTACAACAGATACAAATTAAAAAACAAAAAAAAAGAGCTTAGGAAAATGATGGAAACCATAAATCCTGAACGTAGGAAAAAAAAACAGAATCCATAGAACATTCAAACAGATATTCAAGAGAGTAAGACCACCACTGAAGGGCCAGGGAGATAGCTTAGTGGCATAAGCACCTGCCTGGTAAACTCAAGATCCTAAATTCAATCCCCAGTACCAAAAAAAAAAAAAGAGAGAGAGAGAGAAAAGAAAACCTACCACTGAAAGTATACAGAACCCTAGGCTACATAGCAAGAACCTGTACCGGATATATAAATTTTAAAAAATTCCTAAAAATAGGAAAACGATAAATATAATTCACAAAATAAATGTTAACAGAGCCAAAGACAAAAACCATATGATCATCTCAGTAGATGCAGAAGTTTTTGAAAAAATCCAACACACACATTCACAACTAAAAATAAAAATAACCTACAGAAAGTTGCAATAGATGGTCTTCATCTCAAGCTGATGAAAGCCATCTGTGATAAATTAACAGTCAACATCATACTAAATGGATAAAACTGAAAGC
>PVKN010039402.1:0-10886 GCA_004027915.1 Capromys pilorides | reverse complement strand
CCAAAAAAAAAAAAAAAAAAAAGCCAACCACGCTAGGTCCGCCCTTTACCGTACCTTCCAGCTGGTGTGCTCTGTCCCCAAGCTTCCCTGGTGACCTTACACTTATCATTCAAGGCGGCTCAGGTGCAATGACACTGTCTCACGGGGGCCTCCAAAAGCATGCCAGGTCCTGCCTGCCTCTTCTCTGTCACCTTTCTGTCAGTTGTCACCACTGCAGACTTCGTCCTGGAATGTGGATTGCATGTGTGTGCGCACGTGTGTGTGTGTATGTGCGTGCGTGTGTGCATGCGTGTGCATGCATGTGTGTGTGTGTGTGTGTGGTGGCGGGGCCCCAAGGCCTTTGCACACGATCGGCCGGTGCTCGCCACTGAGCCACATCCCAGATGTCAACTTGCCTGTAGGTTCCATCTTTCACGTTTTCCGTCTGACTCCCAGCACCCTGGGGGCACCTGATGGCAGAGGCCGGGCCCTGCTCACACAGCCGGGAGGTCAGAACACAGTGGACGTAGCCAGCAAGGAGTGGGCGGATAGGTGGGAGGACAGAGAGCCGAGTGGTGAGTGACTGGAGGACGGGTGAGTGAATGCATGGGTGGACATGGCCGCAGTGCTGTCCCTGCGGAGGCTGGGCCCAGAGAAGTCTTCTCCCAAGAACACCCACAACCGCCCGGGCAGGCCCAACCAGGGCACCAAGTTCTCGTGTCCACCTCTCAGCCTGGCTGGGCTCATCCCTGCTGCTTGTGCCTGCCCTGGCTCCCACCACGGGGACAACAGTGGAACTCCCCCACCCCCATGGAGCTCTCACCCAAGGACACTGGGCCACATCCGGGATATGTGTGGCTGTCACACTGGGCGGCTAGGTAGCCTCGCTCGCGGACAGTGTGGGGATGGCAGATGGCTGCTGGACCCAATGAATGAGGAGAGCCGGCCGCCAGCGGGAGGAGGACTGCACGGGCTCTAACCCACATATTTTTAAAGAGATCTTATAAGGTTAAAGAAAAAGCGCAAAAAAAAAAAAAAAAGTTTCGTGTGAGTGTGGTGGTAGCCCCTGTCACACTGCACTGTGAGAGGCGTAGTCAGGAAGACCGCAAGCTCAAGCTCTACCTAGGCAACTTAGCAAGAGCCCGTTTCAAGATTAAGGAAAAATAATAAGGGCGGAGGATGTAGCTCAGGGCAGCGGCCCTGGGCTGCGTATCAGGTACTGGGGAAAACTCCGACTCCTGCGCTCTGCCGCCACGGGCAGCCGAGTGAGGCTGTGTGGCCGTCTCTCGGCCAACGTGAAGCAAGGCGATCTGTGCAACAGTGTGGCCTTCCTGACGCCCACGGAGGAGAAACAGTCCCCCACATTGAGCACGCGGGAATGGGGGGAGCCAGAGGGCTGGGGTGTCGAGTAACGGCAGCAGCACCTCGAGTTCAAGGCTTGGCTCTGCCTGCGCCCTCCGTTGCCTGGGCAGTCATGCGGCGTGCAAGGCGCAGTCCCTCCGCGCAGCCCAGGGCGTGGGACCAGGGCCTCTGCGCTGAGCTGCGTCCGGCCCAGCCCTCTTTGCGCTGAGACAAGTCTCGCTAGACGGCCCAGGGCTGGGCTTGAGCTTTCGACCCTCCTGCCTCAGCCTCCATGGTGCTGCAATGCCAGGTGTGCGGCTGCTTCTGCACCCGGGGCTGGGGCAAGGGGTGGGGGGCCCTTGTCCCTGCGGCCGCACAGCGGGCCGCGTGTGCCCACACTGTGCCCTCCAGGGCTGCTCTGTACTGCCAACGTAGGCCTGGGCAGGCGAGGCCTCCGCCCTCCTCCGCAGTGAGATCCAGGGGCGCAGGAGGAACCGAGATAGCAACCCCAGAGCATCTCGGGAGTGCAAAGGGCACAACGGAAACGAGCCCCGCCGCGTGTTTACGCGGGGCCGCAGGAAAAAGCTGGGCAGGGACAGCTGGATGCTGCAGCAAAGATTCCAGGCGGAGGACGCGGCCTGGCGGGGACCCGGGGGCCGGGCCGGGCCGGGCCGGGCCGGGCGGTCTGTCGCACTGCACGGGGACCTGGGCTGGGGGAGCCCAGAGGGCTGAGAGCAGGCGCGGAGGAGTGACTCGGCGCTCGCGACACCCCCTGGTGGCTGCTGCGGGGAGGACAGGTCAAGATCAGGAGCAGGGGGCGCTGGCGGAGGGCGGGAGCTCCTCCGGGGGACGACACGGAGGTCTCTAGGAAGGGTGAGGAGCTGGCTGGGGGCAATGTAGACGAAAGCCTGGACTCCGACCCGAGACGGGGCCTTGGCAGGCGCCGAGCTGAGTCCAGGAGGGAGACTCCTCCTCCCCCTCTCTCCTCCCCTGCTACTTAATCATGCAAGCACCGCCCAGGACCTTTGCACCTGCCAGGCCCTAGCAGCCTGGCACACCCTTTCCCAGAAATCCATCGCTGCATTAGCCTCAGCTCCCAGCCACCCCCGAAGCTGGCCAGACCTCACACCCGCGCATCCCGGCTCTGTGCTCTCCTCCCTCCCCTCTACATCCCCCTGCTGCTGCAGTGAGCACCTCTCAGGGAACCTCTGGGGATAGAGCAAGGAAGGGGCGCTGCCACGTCCAAGGCTTGTATCTAGAGTGCCAGGCACACAGTGGGTGCCTAATCCATGCTGACTGGATAAACACAACACACAGGGCAGTGCCCCACACAGTAGGTGCTTAATAAATGCTACATAGTAACTGAACCAAGCAATGCAGTAGAACAGCACCTAGTTTCACAGTAAGCCCTCGGTTACTTCTTCCTCTAAATCCTGTCTCCCCAACAAGAAGCCAATTTTTACCTGCCCCCACCAGCACCCGCATATAGGAGGAGTGCAGCTTGCCCCCTCTGGCTACTAAGAAGTGTTCCAAGGCAACACAGAAAGCATAACTGGTTAGACAGCTTAGATTACAAAGTAAATTCAAGGCCTGTTTGAACTGCAGAGTGAGACCCTGTCTCAAAAGAAATAAATAAACAAAAAATAGAAAAATAAGCGCTGGGGATATAGCTCAGCGGTGCAAACAACTGCCTAGCAGTCCAATTATCAGTACCAAAATAATAATAATAATAATAATTTTTTTTTTTGGCGGGACCAGGGTTCGGACTCATGACCTTGCACTTGCCAGGCAGACACTTGTGCCACAGAGCTATCTCCCTGGCTCCAATAATAATGTTTTTTAAAAATTAAAAAATAAACAGAAAGGGCATTCATTCAGTACAAATTTATTAAAGACCTATTACGTACCAAGTAAATGACAACCCTATGGCTTATGATGTTTTTTATTTTGTGTGATTTTTTTTCTTGTGCTGAGGGCTGAACCCAGAGTCTTCACACTGAGCTCCATCCCCAGCCCCTTCTATTTTTTTTATTTTGAGACAGGGGCTCACTAAGTTGATAAGCTGCCAGGGCTAGGCTTAACCTGTGATCATCCTGCCTCAGCCTCCCATACTGCTACGCAAGCTGGGATCCCGGCTGTTTGGACTATTTGGTTAGCACGTAGGCAGAGACTTGCCCAGGGGCTGAGGAGCAGGAAAGCCTGGCTCCAGGGCTCCTGTGCAGCTGCACCCAGCAGAGCACCTACTATGTGCAAGCTCCTGGGCGTTCCAGACACCCCCTCCCCAAATCTGGCCACATCACCTGCCCCTATCGTGTGCCCAGGGTCAGCCCTGGGTCACAGCAGGCACCCAGTAGGTGCTGACAGTGAATCAATGGGAGATGTCCACGCCTCTTCCGGACGCTGCGGCCTCACCCCCATCCCAGTGCGGGAGGGAGACCTGGGTCCCCAATTTAGCAGCTTAGCCCAAGGCGCGCTGGTCCCTACCTCGGCCACTAGGAGTAAAGAAGGTGGTTCTGGGGGAGAGGGGACAGGGCCGGCAGGACCCCTGGGACCCTGGAAAAGCTGGGATCCCCAGGATGGTCCCTGAAAGGGAGCACCGAGGCCTAGAACGGGTTCTCAGGAGGGTCGGGGTGCAGGGCAAATAGGGAGGCGGGAGAAGGACCCATAGCGTTGAGGGAGTTGGGGGGACCAGAGTGTTCGGAATCCGGATGTCGATAGACGGAGTTGGGGCATTGGGATCGGGGCGCTGCAGGGTCCCGGCTGTGGGGGTTCGGCATAAAGACCCGGAACCTGGCTGTGCGGAGCCCCCCCGGCCCCCCCCCCGGCCCCGGGTGCCCACCCCGCGCGGTACCCTCCGCGGCGCCCCGTCACCTACCAGCCGGGGCTGCGTCCTCCACTCGCCTGCGCGGCAGCAGGGCCGGGATGCCAGGAAGGAGGAGGCGCCACCCCTTCCGCGTCGCGGAGAGAAGGCGGTGAAGTCACTCCGGACCGAGGCGGGGAAAGTCCCCGAGCGGCCCCCGAAAGCCAGGCTGGGCGAATCTGAGCGTACGCTGTAGCGAGGACCCCAGGGGCAGCGGAGGGGAGACCCAGCCTGTGACTCGGACTCGGCACAGTTTGGAGCCTTGGGGACCCCCAATGGTGCATTTCAACGCACCTGATCAAACTTTGGGGTGGTGGGGGTCCGGCGGGCAGAGCAGACAGACCGTTAGACACTAAGCGCCCCCTTCAGGCCCACTGGGATTTGTGTTTTGCCAGTACTGGGTTTGAACCTAGAGTCCAGCACTGAGCTCCATTCTGTACCCCTTTTTATTTTATTTATTCAGGATCTTAATAAGTTGCCCATGGGGGCTGGGGAGATAGCTCAGTAGAATAAGCACTTGCCTGGCAAGAGCAAGGGCCTGCGTTCAAACCCGGGTACTGCCAAATAAAACCAAGTTGCCCAGCTGGCCTTGAACTTGTGATCCTCCCTCAGCCTCCCAGAGTGCCTCGATGAGGCTGTGCACCACCAGCCCAGCTACATTTCCAAGTGGTTTTTTTGTTTGTTTCGGTTTTTTCTTTTTTTGTTTCTGTTTGTTTGTTTGATACCAGTGATCTAACTTTGGACCTGCGGGACCTTGCTCTTGCCAGGCTGTGCTAATGCCACCAAGCTATCTTCTGGCAAAATTTCCAAGTCTCAAAATCAGAGGGAGAGCCAAACTTGGTGGCAAACGCCTGTAATCCCAGCAGAGAGGCTGAGACGGGAGGATCACTGCCAATTCTAGTGAGGCCAGCCTGGGCTATAAAGTGAGTTCAAGGCCAGCCTCCTCTGCAACTTTTTTTTTTTTTTTTTTTTTTTGTCCTTTTGAGACAGGGTCTTGATATGCAATTCAGGCTGGCCTTGAGCTCACTTTTGTAGCCCAGGCTGGTCTTGAACTTGCACCGATCCTCCTGCCTCAGCCTCCCAAGTGCTGGGATTACAGGCATGTGCCACCATGCCTGGTTTCCACTGCAACTTTGAAGTGTCTCAAAAAAGACAAATAAATAAGATAAAGTCAGAAGAAAAACACAAACAGACCCAGCTAGGATCCCATCTTTGTGCAACAGGAATTGTAAAATATGATTTTTAATTTGTTTATGGAAAGGGCACCTGGCCCAGTCGGGAGCTTCGACAGGACTCCTTCATCACATGAGAGAAGCTCAGGGACTATTTGCCAGCCAGGGCACAGGGACTCGTGCCTGTTGTCCTGGCATTCTGGAAGGCTGTGGCTGGTAGAGCAAGACTCTGAGCCCAACATTACACATAGTAGCACACCCCTGGGGTCCCAGCACTTGGCAGGCTGAGGCAGGAGGATCAATGTGAGTTCAAGACCAGCCTGGGCTACAAAAGGAAGCTCAAGGCCAGTCTGAGCTGCATAGTGAGACCCTGTCTCAAAAAGTAAAAGAAAAGGAAAAAGAAAGAAAGACAGGAAGGGCTGGGGCCGGCGAGATGGTTCAGTGGTCTAAAGCGCCTGCTTGGAGGGCTCAGGCAACTGCGAGGACTGCAGTTCGATCCCCGGCACCACATGCTGCGCCAGCGCCACCACCAGGGCAGGCTGAGCCAGCCACAAAATGAATAAATAAATAAATAAAAAAAAAACAAACAAACACAACAAGCAAACAAATAAATAAATAAATAAAATTAAAAAAAAAAAAAAAGAAAGAAAGGAAGGGCTGGTGAGATGGCTCAGCGGTCTAAAGCCCCTGTGTCCGGAAGTTTAGGACACCGCAGGGACCACGGTTCCATCCCAGGCACCACATGCTGTGCAGCCCCCCCACCCTCCAGGGAAGGCTGAGCCTGCCATAACACAAACAAATAAATATGGTTTAAGAAAATAAAATAAACTTAACAAAAAAAAAAAAAAAAAAAAAAAAAAAAAAAAAAAAAAAAAAAGAAAAGAAAAGAAAGAAAGAAAAAGAAATTAAAAGCCAAACCTAGGTAGCTAAGCCACTTAGTGAGAACTGTTTCAAAATAAAAAATAAAAAGGGTTAGGGGGTACGGCTTAGTTAGAAGGCCCTGTGTTCAATCTGTTTGAACTGATTAATTTAGCCAGACTTTGTCTTAAAAAAAAAAAAAAAGACTATTTGCAGGAGTAGCAGTTAAAATGGCCTAGTAGGCTTGCCGTAGCTGCTGGGCAGAGCACTGGTGAGGGCCTCGCGCACAGAAGCAGAAAGCAGAGCGGTTTGGGCCTGGGGGGCGGGTGCACCAAGGGGTCAGATCGGAGCTGAAAGCTGAAGTCTGACCGATCCCTGTGCGAAGAGTGGGTGAAAAGGCCTTTGAAGTTGGCCTGAAAGTGCGAGGAGCAAGGTTCCTGTGGGGTTCACGGGGAGCTCGGGCTAGGGGCAAAGGATCCTAACAGACCCCAGGGAAGAAAGCGGGAAAAGGCGAAGCAAAGGAGGGGGGGAGGGTGGCCAGCACCACGGAGGAGAGACCGAGCGCTTTATTTCATTTCCTGCGACAGATTTTATTGCTCCCCGCTACTCCACGATCCCTAAACACCCGATGGATTTTAGTGCCGTGAAAGAGAAGATGGAGCAGCGACTGCCAGTCCTCCACAGCAGAACAAAAGGACGGCTTCAGACGAACGCCAACGCCGTGCGCGCCGGCGCCATGATTTACAGCAAGCCGGGGACTTATCACGCAGCTTTTGTATGCAGGAATAAAGATTTTTTAGCCAGGACAGAATTTAAGGCCTGATGTGTAGAGTTTGTGGGTGAGTTGCAGAAAGCCCAAAAGCAGAAAGATGCAGTGGGCAGCTGGGAGGACAGCGGCTGCTGACCCCAGGAGAGTGGGCCAGGCAACAGCCAGTTCAGATTGGGAAGAAGAAAACCAGCCGGAGCAATAGCGTGGAGCCTTTTGGCCGGAGAGATGCCTCAGCCTCGAAAGTGCCTGCCTGGCAAGCACAAGGTCCTGCGTTCGATCCCCAGAATCACGCACAGAGAAAAAAAGCAAAGCAAAAAGTGGGGCCCTCTCAGGAGAACCAGGCTGCTGGCCTGTGAGACCAGGGGTGACAACCGGAAGTGAGGGCTGGAGTGAATACTGCAAGGGTTCCAGAAAGATAAAAGGAGCTGAGATGTGATGGCACACTCCTATAATCCCAGCACTCGGAAGGCTGAGGCAGGAGGATCACCACAAGTTTGAGACCACCCTGGGCTACAAAGTCAGCTCAATGCCAGCTTGAGCTGCATAGCAAGGCCCTGTCTTTAAAAAAACAATAATCTGGGCTGGGGAAATAGCTCAGTAGAATAAGTACCTGCCTGGCGAGCACAAGGTCAAGTTCAATCTCTGGTACCACAAAAAAAAAAAAAAAAAAAAAGTAAAAAGTGTTTAGGCTGGGCATGGTGGTGCACACTTGTAATCCCAGCACTTGGGAGGCTAAGGCAGGAGGATCGGTGTGAGTTCGAGACCAGCCTGGGCTACAAAAGTGAGCTCAAGGCCAGCCTGAACTGCATAGAAACACCTTGTCTCAAAAAAGACAAACAAAACAACAAAATAAACAGTAATCCCCAGTGTTTTGAATTATGGGACATACAGCTCTTGTGCCCCACAATGTGACTCCCTCTTCTGCAGAAAGTGACAAAGATAGTTCTCCTTTAATCTGCTCGACCTCTGAAGAGGACGCCAACCTTCCAAGCACTATCAGCACCCATGAGTTTGGGGTGACATGTGGAGATTATCCACACATTACGGCAGATAGTTTTGTGGATGGTTTTCTTCTTTCCTTTCTTTTTTTAATTTTTATTTATTTATTTATTTTGGTATTTCAGGGAAAGGTCTACAGGGTGTTCAAGGTCTCTCTACTAGATAGGACTCATAGTGATCTGCCTATTTACAGCCTCCCAAGAGCTGGGATGACAGGCATGGGCCACCACGCCCAGTCTCAATTCCCACCTCAGTGCCCCTGGGGTGGGGTCGGCACTATAGCCAGGTGATCAACCCCTGGCCCCTGCCTATTAACCTGCTTGCAGGTGCTTTAATCCTCTAAACTATTTGGCCAGCCCTTGGTTTTGTTTTTGACAGGATCATTCTGCAGCCCAGGCTGGCCTGGAACTCATAAGGATTCTCCAGCCTCAGCCTCCCGAGTGCTGGGAAGCCGTGTGGAACACCACCCCTGGCTCCTTGTATGTTTTAATGAAAGAGTAGTGTGTCATGCCACAGCATTGGAGATCTCAGCTGAAGATGAAGGTCAGACTGCACATCAGACACAACAATGGGAGTGGCAATTACAGAAGGAAGGCCGGGCGTGGTGGCGCACAGTCTGTAATCCCAGCACTTGGGAGGCTGAGGCAGGAGGGTAAGTGCAAGTTGGAGACCAGCCTGGGCTACAAAAGTGAGCTCAAGGCCAGCCTGAACTGCAAATGCCCTGTCTCAAACAAACAAACAAACAGAAAACAGGAGGCCTAGTATCATCAGATCCACAGAGATGGGAAGAGGATAGCGGGTCAGTATCTCCTGAGGAGAGAGGCGCACGTGGGGGAGGTGGGACAGCGTGCCGCCGCGGGACCCGCTTGAGGCCGCGGAGCCGTAGGTACGCTTAGAGACGGTCGCCAGGCGTGGTGGCGCATGCGCAGGAGAAACACTTGGCGCTCAAGCCCGGCCTTCGCTACGTGGTGAGATCTTGACTGGCAAGTGCAAGATCGTGAGTTTGTACCCCAGTCTTGCAAAAATAAATAAATGAATAAAAATAAATAAATGAATAAATTTAAACAACTAAAGAGAAAAATAAAAAGAAAATGCTCAGAAGGGGACTGGATGTGGTGATAGAGCGCTTGCTGAGCAAATGCAAAGCCCTAGGTTGAATCTCCATCACCTAGAAAAGCTATTGTAATTTTGTTACATATATTATTTTATTTTATTTTATTTTGAGACAGGGTCTCGCTATGCAGGTCAGGCTGGTCTTGAGCTCACATTTGTAGCCTGGGCTGGTCTCGAACTCGCACCTATCCTCCTGCCTCTGCCTCCCAAGCGCTGGAACTACAGGTGTGTGCCACCATGCCCAGCTTTGTTACATATATTTTACTACAAATTTAAAAAAAAAAAAAATTTGAGGCAGGTCCTCATTATGCAGCCCAGGCTGCCTTTGCATTCACGGCGATCCTTCTGCCTCACCCTACCAGGTGCTGGGGTGACAGGTGCATGCCACTTATACTATGCTGGCCAGTGACTCTGCCTGGTGGCCAGGCCGTTTCAGGTTCTCCACAGCCATGAAAGTCCTCAGTGTCTGCTCAGGACAGGGCTGGGACACGGCCAGGCTGGGCTGCTGCGTCACTCAGAATTGAGGAAGCAGAAATGGCAGTCAGCGTGGGCAGAAATGGAGACCAGACTCGCCCTGCTCAGAGCTGCAGCCTCCCTGGACTCCTCGCCAAGATCCCCAGCGGTCCTCAGCAGGGGCTGCGTGGGTGGGACAGAAATGAGGTCCTGGGAACTGCCGTCCTGCCTCCTCACCCTCAGCAGTGGCCCAGACCTCGCAGGGCACCCACTGGGTGCTGGGCACACTTGGCCCTGGGCAGGCATTGGGGCTGAGGCAGAAGATCTCAAGTTGGAGGCCAACCTGGGCAACTTAGCGGGACCCTCTCAAAAAACAAAAACAGCTGGCGAGTAGCTCTGTGCCGAAGTCCTGGCTTCCAGGGCTGGTGAGATAGCTCTGCAGTCTAAGCACCTGCCTGGCAAGTACAAGGACCCAGGTTCAATACCTGGTATCGCATGCCATGCCAGCCCCTGAAACTGGGCATGGTGACACATGCCTGTAAGCCTAGCACTGGGGAGGCTGAGACAGGAGGATCACTATGAGTCCAAGCTGTGTAGTGAGACCTTGTACTAAATAAACAAACTATTACAAAATAAATAAATAAAAACTAGTTTAAAAAAAAAAAAGTCCTGGCTTCCACCCCCACACCCAAAGTAACAGAACATGAGCCATGTGCCACGCCCAGGCTCCTCAGCCTCACTGGTCCCACAAGCTACTTGTCTTAGTTACTTTTTACTTGTTACTGGGACAAATACCCAACACTCAAAATGAAGGAAGGAAAGGTTTATTTAGCTCACAGTTGCTGGAGGTTTCAGCCCATATTCGGCCCAAGGCTGAGTGGACCAGGGCAGAGAGCATCCAGTTCATGGTGGCAGAACAGCAACAATCACAACAGAGGCAACTGACCAACCAGGGCGCAGAGAGCAACAGCGTGAGTCTGTCTCTCTGTCTCTATATTACGTTCAGGCTCTCTGCCTCAACCTATCCATCTGAGGCCATACCCATAATCCCAGAAGGACTCAGACCCATAATCCCATCTGTACTAGAACACATAATCCCAGTTGATCAAGAGTCAAGTAATCCCAGCAGTACTCAGACCCATAGTCCCATCAGTACTAAAACACATAATCCCAGTGAATCATGACTCAAGTCTCAAACTCTAGAAGTCCCTGCCCTATGATTGTGTGAAGCTTTGGGGGGACAACTAGACATAAACCATAGCACCACTGTTCTGATTTTTGGCTTCCTTGTCTAGCATGGTCTGTCCAAACTTCAGCCTCATCTCATAGGTGCTTTTTTTTT
>PVKN010039401.1:0-10893 GCA_004027915.1 Capromys pilorides | reverse complement strand
TAACACCTTCATCTTTACCCACAGCCCCCTGCACCCAGTGTTCTGGTACTGTGTGTAAGTGACTCCCACTCTCTTCCATTCATTCTCCTCTTCTTCCTTTCTGCTCCCAGCATCACAGCCTCCTGTGTGCCTGCTACATCCAGAACCTATGGATTCCTTTTAAGCTGGCATTTCCAATCCTTTACCCACAGCCCACTGCCCCACATACATTCATGTTATGTTTGCTTTCCTAAATCACTGTTGTGTATTATACACTTGGAAAAAATTATTTCCCCCCTCTGAGATGTCAGTTCCCTTGAGACATATTTTTTTCTCTTTTACACTCTTCTTCTGAGGTGTAGTTCAGATACCATCTGCCCCAGGAAGCCTTTCCAATTCTCTCAGCCAAAATCATAGCATATAATAGTCCGTGATGTTGAGACACACAGTGTCGATTGCTAAATGCAAAATTTTGTTTAAGATACTAACTTCATACATTGTATTTCTGCCACTTGAGATTTTATATATTTTAGAGAAAAAAAAATGAGCCTGCTTTCTTGCTGGATGGCACCTTGCGGCAACATTCAGTGAAGTTTTAATTACACGTGGTAAAGATGCTAACAAGAGAAGACTTCCAAAACTGCTCCAGGATGTGACAAGGACAATAAAGTAAAGGCGTTTGAAGCTAGGGGGAGTTTCTGAGAGGGATGTATGGCCATGTGTCTTTTTACCATAAATTTTAAAACATTAAGCATTCATAATCAAGTTTGATTATCCCTGCATGCACGGTTTCCACCCCTGCCTCAGCTTTCTTACTCTTCCTCTAATATATGCATCACCCACACCCACCGTTTTGTGAAAGGAGAAAATGAAGATAGCTGAGGGCAAGGAAAATTGATGTGTACACTTCCTTGTCATAAAGCAAGGGGTCTGGATGAGGGGATGATCAAGAGTCCCACAAATGTTGACATCTGAGGGTTTGCTTCCTGCCCTGTTATTTTCATCATTGATAATAGGAAAGTCATTCCTGGACAAAAATATGTTCATTACAGTGTTTAAGGCAAATAGTTTTGAGGCACTGAAAGACATATATTGGTGAGGATGTGGACAAAAAGAAATCTTCCTACACCATTGTTAGAAGAGCAAACTAGTACATGGAAATCAGTATGGCTATTCCTCAAAAAGCTAAAGATATGTACCCAGTGTTAGGTTTTACACTACTTGTCCTACAAAAGCCTCATGCAGTCGGTGGGATGACTTTTAGAGTTTGTGATTAATTCATGGTCCAATGCTGGGATAATGGGTGTGAAGTCTACATTGGCCCTGGGGTGGGTAACCTGCATCACAATGTAAGGAGGGGAATGAAGCTTGCTAGCAGCCACAGCAGCTGCCCTTCCCGTTGCTTTTTGATGTTCTCTGCCATCATGAACAGCTGCTCTCTGCCATGTGCCAGTCTGCTGTAGAGACAGTTGAATGTGGACTAAAATTTCCACTGACTGTGAATTCACCAAACCTTTCATTTCTTAATTTTGGGTGTTAAGTATTTTGCCCCAGCAATGAGAGAACAGTAACTGAGATAGAATTTGTTGTCAGAGAAGTGGGGTTGTTGCTGTGACTATAATGACCATGTGGATCACAAGGCTTTGGAAATGGCTAATGGGAAGAAATGTAGGCTACAAGACAAGAGCTGGAATGCCTTTGGTTGTTCTGTATGGGAGATTCTGGTCAGAGCTCAGAAGACCAGAAGGCTGACAGAAATCCTGCCTGTAAAGACCAGGCTGGGGAGGTTTCTTCAGAAAGAAAGACTTCATTGGATGTTAGACTCCAGACATTGTGTGTTGTGGTTTGGCAGAAAGTTTGTCTGCATTTTTCCATGTCCAGAGTGTTTTTCCTGAGACTGAGATTATGTGCAGTGGATTGGTTAATCTGGCAGAAGAAATTTTAAGGCAGTTGAATGTTGAGTTAGTGGTATGGCTACTGCCAGGCGCTTTTAGTCAGATTTATGTTGAGAATGAAGTACAAAGAGCCCAGCAGGATAGCTTAAAATGTGGGTTTGGCCAGAAAGGAAGTGACAATGAAGCTATGAACTACAAAAATAGGGCTGATCCATTGCCAAGAAGGAAGAAGAGAATGGAAAGGATGGCCTGAAGGCATTATAGGAGCTACTAGGTCTCCACCCTTCACACCCTCAAAGCTGTAGAAGTGAAACTTTGCTTTGAGGAAAAAGCCATAGAGCGCATGTTCCAGAATGGAAACAGCAGCCACACCCAGTTCCAGAATGGTGACAGCATCGAGAATTTGTTCCTCGGAATCAGGTTCAGAGTGCTCAGTGATCCAGGCACTCCACCCCTATAGCAAAAAGAGGAGAAAATCTTGTTACTGCTCCAGATAGCAGAAGACTGTGATATCATCCATGTGATTGTGGTTGTAAGTGCATGCAGAATACAGGAGTTCTGAGGTTAACAAGGCTTATGCCTTGATTTTCGAAGGCCTGGGAGGCCAGGCAGTGTGGCTCTGAGAGGGCAATGTGTGAAGCCAAGAGTGAGAAGCCTAATGCGCAGTGGAAACCCCAGAAGTTTGGAAAAGCCAGATTGTAGATCATCTAAGAAAAGTTGCAGGGAGGGAGCAAAGCTGGCATAAGAGACAAGCCATAGGCGGTACCACCAAAAGTTCCATAGAAGTACAGCCACATTGGATGTGGTGGCATATGCCTGTAATCCCAGCACTTGGGAGTCTGAGAAGGAGGATCTGTGTGAGTTCAAGACCAACCTGGGCTACAAAAGTGAGCTCAAGGCCAGCCTGAACTGTATAATGAGACCCTGTCTAAAAAAAAAAAAAAAAAAGAAAAAGAAAGAAAAGAAATGTAGCCACATGGAGCTCACAATATGACACAGATTGCTTTGGATGTTCCACATGGAACTATAGGACTTAATGTTTGCCCTTCTGGATTCTAGGCTCACTTTGGTCCCAGTGCTTTGTATTCCCATTTGTACCTTTTGGAATGATAATGTCTATCTGTGTCATTGAATGTTGGAAGTGTTTAACTTTTTATTTCTGCAGAGGCTCCCAGCTGAGAGTTTTCCTTAGATCTTGAAGGAGACTTGGGACTTAGATTTTTCAGCAATGCTGAAACTGGAACTTTGGCAACTCTTACAAATGGAATAAAATGTCTTTTGCATAAAGGGATGTGCATGACTCTTTGAGAGGCCAGGGGAAGAATGTAATGTTTGTGTCTAGTTGTCCCCTGAAAGCCTCATGGAGTCACTGGGCAGCTTATAGAGTTTGTAGTTAATTCATGATCCAACTCTGAGATTATGGGTGTGAGCCTTATACTGGGCCTGGGGTGGGAAATCTGTATTACTGTGTTAGGAGAGGAAAGAGGCTTGATAGCAGCCACAGCTGCTGACTGTTCTTCACTCTTTGGTGTTTTCTGCCACCATGAAAAGTTGCTGTCTGACCTGTGTTACTCTGCCTTGGAGCTAGCTGGGTATGGACTGAAACCTCCACTAACTGTGAGCTAAATAAACCTGTCTTTCCTTAATTTTGAGTGTTGGTTATTTTGTCCCAGCAATGAGAGAACAGTAACTGAGACATCCAAGTAGTATATTCCTGGAAGAACTAAAGACAACATGCTACAGTAACATATTCACATCTGTGTGTATAGCAGCACAGTTCACAATAGCTAAGCTAGGGAGTCAGACTCTATGCCAGTCGACAGATGAATAAATCAAGAAATGTTGTATATGCACACAGTGGAGTATTATTTAACCATAAAAAAGAATGAAATAATCATGCCACCATTTGCAGAAAAAATAAATGGAACATGATGCCATAAAGTTATGTGAAATAAAATAAACCAGTGTCAAAAAATAAAACATGTCATGTGCTCTCTTATGTGAGCATTTAATAAATAAACAAAATAAAATTTTAAAAAAGGACAGATGACTGAAAACTAGAAGGCAGACTTTTAAAGATAGGTAAGAGGACTCAGGGGAGTGAGGAAGTGATAAGGGGGGAAAACAGAGATGAAACTAGTGAAAATGAATGTCATGATTCTGTACTACTAACAGGTAGCAATTGAACAATTAGCTCTTAGGTTGCTATCATTCTCTTGGGTGTCATAAGCAGAAATTTATTGATAATGATCGTCTCTGGTTTCATCTAGTCCCTTGGGGACCGATGAGGAATTTTAATGCTTAAGTTTATTAGTCAGGACGAGCTGAGTCTTGCTGCATCGCACACATTCCTGACATCTTAGTGCCTTAGGACAGCAGATCTTATCGTTTGTGTGTGCTCTGTCCATCCCAGGATGGATTCTGCTCTTTCCCAGCCTGACTCTGGGAGGTGGGCTGAGGTGGAGAACCTCACACTTCTAGCTGCTGCTGTTTGCAGCCAATGCAGGGGTGGAGGAAGCTGGTGAATTCACATCAGCACAAAAGAGACACAGGCTACCTCTCCTTCTGCATCCTAGACCGGAGCAAGTCCCCCTGCTGTAATGGACTGCAATTCAACCAAGAGGGAAATTAGAAAGGAAAAAAACCAGAAACGAGGGTGCAGGATAACAAGCAAACAGTGATAAATACTCAAATGATAGTCAGCATGTCCACTCATTGGTCTTGTTTTTCTCTTCTACAAACGATACTTTCTGAATGAATTTTTTTGCTAGAAATTTTGCACAAATGTGAGCGAAAGCAAATATAATTTGAAATGTAGATTTTAATGCATTCACCATTTAAAAGTAGTATATTTCTTCTTAGAAAATGATGATAAGAATAGTAAAAGAAAGACTAAAACTTTTCTTCATCATTTAGAAATAGACAGCAGGAAGCTTATGCATATCAAAATTTTTGTGATTATATTTTTAGGCAAACTACTCAATCTTTTATATATCTGAGACCATATTCTGTTAAAGCGTGCAATAATTAAATCCAACTATACTAACTCTGTGGTATAATCTTAGGTTTTTTTTTTATGGGGAGGAATTTATTCTGGCAGTAAAATGTGTGAAAAAAGATCAGAGTAAATCATTGCTTGCTTGTTGAATTTTATTTTTAAATAAATTACAGAGTGTGTCAACTCATTGGGAGCCTGCCTGTGTATAACATAAATTAAAACCCTTGGTGAAGACACTTGTTTACTTTCTATTTTAGGCTAATTGCAATGAGATGCAATTAAGCCAGGTGAAACTTTTATTCATGAAATGATTCAGTCAAAAGTTGCAATTGTACATCCTGTACTGAGTCCTTCACATGGAGTTTTATATTTTGTGAAAGGAAAGATTTTAAATACATACCACAAGAACGCTGGCCTGTGAGAAGCTCTGATGAGATGTTTGGCTTTATTTCAGTTTCCCCTGTGTTTCTTCAAAGGGGGATAACAGACATTTATGGTGTAAGAGGCAAAGTTCTTCAGAGCAAAGCGGAAAGGATGAGAAAGAAGAGCAAAAGCAGCTCAGAAATGATCATCTGGGAAAATTAGGATCTACCTTGCAGCATCACAGAGAGATATATATGCAGAATCACATGTTTCTTTAAACAGAACCTTATTGTTAGTGTGCTTTCTAATACATTTCAAGCTTGAAGAAAAATCAGATTTTGTGACTCATCACTCTATCCCATGCATATGGAATTTCTTTTGGTGAACCTTGATTTACACCAGGAAGATTTATGCCAGGAAACCTTCCTTCATAGTCATCAGTAATATTTTCATTATCTCCAAGTATTGGTAGGAGGGCAAGGCTATGGCTGCAGTAGGAAGCAAGAGGGAGTGTACCAGCCTGGTGCCAGAGCTCACTCATGAGCCAGAACTGGCACAGGTTTACACCAGTGTTTCTCCACTCTGGCACTATCGATATTTTGAGACAGAAAATTCTTTGTCATAGGGTTTTTATTTGTGCACTGTTGGTGTCTACCAGCATCCTTGGCCTGTACTCACGAAACACCATGAACACATCCATTAACGCAGCCCCAGCTGTGATGGTGGGCGTGTCTCCAGTTATTGTCACATGCCCCCTGGAGGCAGAAGGCGCTCTCCAGTCAAGAACTATGGATCCATCCACAGTGCAAGTGCTGTGTTTGTCATTCTTGAATCTGAATTATTGATTTAAGAAACTTCTTCTTAACCTTTCACTTAATTCTATATTTTCTATAAAATAAATCCTTCATCGCTATTGTAACCTAATTTATCATTTATATTTGTTCTATGAACCACCTTTTAAAGGTAATTACAAGAGTTCCCACTAACTATGAGGGATATGTTCAATACTGTCAGCAGATTCTTAAACCATGGATAACACCAGATCTTATATATACTACATTTTTCCCTATATACCCTGATGTCCCTATTTGCCCTATTGTCACATAGAACCAGATTGAATCTTCTTCTATGGCTGTATTGTTGCTTTTGTGTTATTACTTGCTCTTGGGATTTGGAGCCATTACTAAGTGAGGTAAATGATGCTTAAGGATCAAGGTACCGTAGCAGCTAATTTGATAACTAAGATGTCTGAGTGACTACCAGGAACGTAGAGAAAATAGCATGGTGTGAGTTCACCATACTTCTCTGTGTTCAACTTAGAAACCTATAAATTGTTTACTTCTGGGAAATTTCATTCTCTGTGTATCGTTTATTTATTTATTTATTTATTTATTTATTTATTTATTTATTTATTTTTGTGGCTTTCTGTCAGCCTTCCCGTGGGGTAGGGTGGTACTGGAGTGGCAAGTGGTGCTGGGGAATCCAAGCTGCGGTTGCCTCAGCTTGCCTAAGCAGGCGCTTTAGATGGCTGAGCTATCTCGCCAGACTTTCATTCCATATTTCAGACTGTAGTGAAATTATATTCTAAAGTTACAAAGTTGTTTATGTCACGAATTTAAAGGTGGAAATAAAACATATATAGAGAAAAATAAGAATGTTGGCCATGGTGATCTGAAAGCTAAAAATAGACTTTGTCCAATTTTCCCATTCAATGAAAACCTGGAGAGAAGAAAAATTCTTGTAGGCAGAAGAGTTCTGTAAATTAATTTAGGCTCTTAATTTAACACAAATTATATATTCCAAGGATCCCATCTCACCATTCAGGTGTTCTGGTCAAATAGATGCTTTTTTTTTGGCTGTTGTTTTTTTTATTTATTTATTTATTTATTTATTTATTTATTTATTTATTTAACGTATTGGGTACAGCGTCTCACTATGCAGCTTGGCCTCATAGTGATCCTTCTGTGTTCAGCCTCCCTAGCACTGGGATTACAGGTGTGCGCTACCACGCCTGGTCTCGGTGGCTGGCTCAGTGCGCCCAGAGGTGGGACCAGTGTGGCGTGTGGTGTTGGAGGGTCAAACCCCGTCCCTGTGCTTGCTTAAATGAATGCTTAGTTTACTGAGCTATCTCACTGACCACAAATAAATGAAAATTTTGAGTTAAATCTCAGACTTATTCTTGCATTCTAATGCCTATGGTGGGAGGTACTGGAAAGCAGGAAGATAGGGAAAAAACTACAAGTAGAAGACAACAGGAGAGGGACACTGCCTCCTAGATCCAAAGTAGATATTTTTGCATAAATGACTTAATACCATCAACCACGTTTCAAATGAACTACCTTAAGTCTAGGGTGCTACAGTGGTCTTGGGAGAAGTACTGCTTTCTCCATGTTAGTGGCATGAGGATTCTATGGTCGTCTTTCAGCTATGCTGAAACTTTCTGGGACACAGCCCTTTGGCTCATCTTTCATGTGCTGACCCCCAGCCTCTAGGGTTCTAGGTTGGTTATCTTCAACCAGGGGCAACTTCATCACCACAAATCATTTGTCAATCTCCATTCTAATTGTCACAAATGGGGGAGGGGGAGTGCTAGCTAGTGGCATCTGTTGGGTAGAGGGCAGAGATGACACTAACCACCCTAAAATGTACAACAGAGTGCCCAGCAATGAACAGTTATGCTGCCAAAGTGTCTCTAGCACTAGGGGTGAGAAACCTGTCCTAGACGTCCTGCTGATCCCTTAGGTTAAGTGTTGACAAACTTGGTGTATGGCCACATGTAGATTTTACCTGTTTTTGTATGGCTCACAGGCTATGTATGCTGTCTTTTCAAATAATTGAAGAGGACAGCAACACAAAAAAAGACAATTTCATAATATGCAAAATTTATACACAATTTAAATTTAATGTCTATTAAAATCATTTTATGGGAACACATGTACACCCACTTATTTGCACAGGTTGTCCCAAGTCTGCCTGCCCAATACAATTGTGCAGCTGAGTAGCTGTGACAGAGATCACATGGCCAAGAAGCCTGAAATATTTACTATCGGATCCTTCACTGAAAATGTTTGCAGACCTTTGCCGTAGAGACCTATCAGATGAGCTATTGTTCATCTGGGAAGGTGATATGACACTCCTTGGGCTTAACTCTTAGAAGATTTCCACTCCTTGGAGATTTAAAAGGTCTTATTTTTCAAAGTCAAGGTGGTGGGGGGGCAGCTATAAGGAAATTGTGGAAAACAATTATAAAGCAGCCTGTGACAATAAATAAGGTCATATGTGTGTGTGTGTGTGTGTGTGTGTGTGTGTGTGGCACAATATTGTTGCCATCCAGAAAGAAAAGCAACTGCTTCCTTGATTAACTAATACCTTATTCCAATAAGGAGGAAGCAAAGCCATTTGTCAGGTAGAGCAGGGCCATGAACAAACTCGGGGAAGTGTTTATGGCGACTCTCAGCGCACATCACAACCTTGAAGAGTGAGCTGCACATGAATTCTCAAATGATGTCTCTGGCTTCTCTTTTTCACCAAATAAATAAGCCTCAAGCAGCAGTGGTGAATTAAAGACTTCTATATGGCATTTATAAAACTTATTGACAGTGGAAAGTGCAGAGGAGTTCCAGAAGGTGAGTATTTATAGGAAAAGAATCAAACTTCACAATTCATACCTTGAAAGGTGATGTTAACATTATTACTCTTTTCCTTGTTGGAGGGTTGTCAGTGTTGCTAAGTGGCCTTGCTGTCTAGCAAGCTGTCCTTACAGGAATCTCTTTCTCTGGGGAGTGTTTACAGATGTTCCTCTCCTCCTCTAGACATTGCTTTCTCCTCTCCTGTTGGTTGTTTGACAGGAGACTCCATGACACATGATGGGAAGACATTTGCTTCTGGTCTAATGCAATTGGCTTAGGTTTGGGGGACATGTGAAAGGCCATCAAACCACATTAGATCCAAGAAAATCTCCTGAGAATGTTGGTAGAGCCTCCTTTGTTTTGGAAAAACAAGAGGTCAAATTCTACTTTAGTTACTGTGGGGAAAATAAAGAACTAGAAAAAAAAGATAAAATAACATCTTACTTTATTTTGTTTTATTTTGGTACCGGGGATCAAACTCATGACCTTGTGCTTGCCAGGCAGGTGCTTATGCTGCTGAGCTATTTCCCCTGCCCCAATAGCATTTTAAAATGTGTTGTTTTTACCATATTGAGGTCATAAGAGGGTCACATAATATTTCACAATTGAAATCATTCCTAATCTATTTGTTTGACACTGCTGAAGACTGAGAAGTTCCCATTTAACAAACTGTTCCTCTGTCAGGTATCACAAGAACAGTGTGCCCAGGAATAAATTCTCTCAGCACCAGAGACGTATTCAAATGCTAAACTATATTTTTTAAAAACTAGAAATACTTTCATATACAATCAACAGTGTAACAAAAATTATCAAAGCAGGTTTAAGCTTTTTAATGACCCCTTTCTTATTTGAACTGTCATTCCTTCATGGACCAGTGTATAAATATCCCGGTGCAACAACCATTTCTGAGAATTCTACGTCCTTGCTGTTGGTTGTTGTTTTTCTTTGTATTTATTGCATTTGCATCCAACACTTTCATCTCAATATTTATAATTGGACTTTTAGTATGTTGCGAGCTTTGACCTAGACACTAAATTCCATAAGATTAACAGCAGCATCATATAGTGCAGGTTGAACATCTGAGCCATGTTGTTGTCCATCTATGAGACTGGAGCAATTTGCATAACTTTTTCTTTAGCTGTGAAATGATATGGGAATAATTTATTTGCTGGAATCATCTGAGAATCTATTTATGCAAAGTGCTTCCAACAATGACTGGCAGTTGGGATAAGACATAGGATGCAATTTTTAGAATGAGGGTTTATTGGGCACATATTTTCCGCTGTACAACCTGAGGCCTAGCTTCAGAGAGTTGGAATGAAACCTAGCAATGTCGAAATCTCTTCCTCCTCCTCCCCATTTGATTTCTTATGTACCTCTGTTTTTATTTTTTTCAGAGGTCACTTCTTTAGATATTTTAGACCACAGAAAGTTTACCCTTTTCCCCTTCTGTTTCCACTAAGATTAGTTGAAAATAGATCCATACATCAGAAGCTAACATCCAAGAAATCCTTAAGAGGATATACACACACTGAGGATATCCTTACAAAATTAGACAAATGTTTAAAAATTACAAGGTTTAAAAACTTCAACTTCCAATCAAGATGGGATAACAGGAATCTGATTTACTCCTGTTTGAAACAACTAAACAACTACAAAATTATATGAAACAGTAGTCTTCAGACATAGGACATCAGATAGTCCGAAACAAACACAAATTATATGAGCCCAATCACTCCTCCAGGCCTAAGTGTAAGGAAAGGAAACTTGGAGGATCTTGGGCTCCCTGCCTTGAACAGTCAAAGCTAGTGTTTTGGACAGAATATCAGGCAGCAGGAAGCCATCTAGAGAAGGTGCTTCCCTGAGCAGCACAAGTCCTCCCTTCAGTCTTTCCTTGTCCACAGACAAATGAGTTCACATCTGAGAGGAAGCTACCTGGGAAAGGGAAAGAAAGGAATCAGCTGACAGAGGGCCAAGAACCATTCAGATTTCCACCAGGAAATGGGAGAAACATCACATCAAGGACATT
>PVKN010039400.1:0-10889 GCA_004027915.1 Capromys pilorides | reverse complement strand
TTCAGAGTCCTTGGCTGCATGATTCTCGTTTTCTTCCACAGCATCATCTCCCGTGTTTAATTTGGGTGGGCTTGGGCCCTGTGCCTGCATCTTACTCCTTGTTGTTATCATTTTGTATGGCAGTGAGCTATGTATTTTGGTGAAGTTATGCTGTTAGCAACTGTGGGGGTTTGTTCTGGATCCACCCAGCTTGTTCCCCACCAGTGGTGCCTGGCTGAGAGTTGCAGCTCAGTTCACTGGCTGCTGTGAGGCCTTGTGGGTCTGAACTGTGGGTGGAGTCAGAGTTTTGGAGTTGAGTCCAAGGATGGACACAGGCTGAGGGTCCTTACCGGGCTGGCACTGGGCCAGAGGGGTTGGTGGATAGGTTCTGGACTATAGTTCAGGTGGGCTTGTGCAGGGAGATTGAAGAAAGTTTCAGAGTTCCTTACCTGGCAGGTGTGCTGGTCAGACCAAACAGGGGGTGGGCTACAGGCACGGCACGGGACAGGCGCAAAGAGCGCCCCGGACCAGCGTCAGCTGTGGATGAGTTCCAGGCCTGGCGCGGGACCGGTGTCAGCAGTAGATGAGCCCCAGGCACGGCGCGGGACCTGCGTCAGGGGCGGATGAGCCCCAGGCGTGGCGGCGCGGGACCGGCGTCAGCTGTGGATGAGTTCCCTGTACTCTGCTTTTCCTTTCTGGGTGCTTTGCACGTCAGTTCTGGAGACATTAGCTTTCTTTCTTTCTTTCTTTCTTTTTTATTTATTTATTTTTAATTTATTTTTGACATTAGCTTTGATTGTAAGCACTGTCTGGAGGTAGCAGGCTTTCCCAGGACACAGTGTGTGAGAAGGCAGGGCAGAGGGACCCAGAACAGAAGGATCCCCACACACTCTTAAGAACAGAGCTGAGGGCGGGCATCTTCCTTCCATCCACGAATTAACTACCAGTCAACAACAACAGTGTTCTTGTACACCAATGATGGATACACAGATAGAAACTGGAAAACACTTCGCTCATAACAGCTTCTTGGAATCAGTTCACATGTACAGCAGCTCAGTTCATAATAGCTGAGTTCTGGAAATAGACTGGATGAGAGAAACACAAGACTGGATGAAGAAAATGTCATATATGTGCAGAATGGAATATTCTTCAGCCAAAACAAGGAATGAAATCAAGTCACAGGAAAAGGAGTGGAACTTGCTACTATAACATTAAATAAAACAAATCAGACCAGAAAGTAAAACATCATATGGTTTTCTTACATCAAAATCTTCACATATAAATAAATAAACAATAAGTGAGTGAAGTGAAGGAAAGCTAGTGGGACACAAAGACATACTTGGAGACGAGGATGGGGGTCCAGCACAGCCAGATACAGTGGCTCGGTTACCCAAGTGGACATGACTCTTTTATACACACACACCAAAAATTTTGAAAGAAAAGAAAATAGGATTTTAGAGAGCAAAACATTAGACTACAAAGTCCAACATTTTTGTTGCAATCCAGCAAGCCACAGGGAAAAGCAAGACCCTCCACTCCCAAGCTAGAAGTGTCAGGTGGGAAGCGGAGAAGATGGTGGGGCAGCGTGAGCTCAGGGACGGCCATCCAGAGAGGAGGCAGGGTCTTCTGATTGCTGTTGTGTGTGGCAGGGCTGGGAGGCCTGGGAATTGGACTCAGGTCCTTCACACTAAACTGTGTCTCAGCCCATTTTGAAAGTTTGGGACAGCACCCTCACTAAGTCATTAAAATGCCTGAGCTTGGCTGACAGTTGCAATCTTGAGAGTCTCCTGCCTCAACCTGCCAGAGTGCCAAAGCCCAGCTTTCACCTGAGTCGTAAAAATCCCACTCGAGGGCCATAGAGATAGCTCAGTGGTCTAAGCACCTGCCTGGCAAGCACAAGGATCTGGATTTGATTCCCGGTACCACATGCAATGCTGGCCCCACCCTGGGCACACCGAGCTGGCCACAGAAACTGCATGTGGTGGTGCATGCCTGTAATTCCAGCCCTGGGGGAGGGGGGCTGAGACAGGAGGATTACTAGGAGTTCAAGCTGTGTAGCAAAACCTTGCACAAAATATACAATTTTTAAAAAAGAAAATTTCACTTGAAATGAACTGTGAGGTGCTTTTCTCCATATAAATTTAACAAAACATGTACAAACCCAACTGTAGAACACAACAAATGTTCCTTAGAACACAGGCAACTTGGACTATATGGAGATGCACCCTACACACATGCATGAGACACCAAGCCCACCCTCCTCAGGAGCAGAGCTAAGACTCCAAACTGATGGAAACCAACTTCCAAAGTGTCTGTAGGCTGTCAGGATTGAGCGTGGAACACAGTCCTGGAGAACCTGTCATGACAGCTTTGGGGCCTCAACCTCCAAATTTCAGGCTCCAGGGGTCCAAGCAGTGTCAGGTGCTCACCTCCCAAGTTCTACAGCTGAGACTCCACTCCCAGAGCCGCTGCACTCAGGAAAACTGTCCTGGAACCACAGAGGTGTGGCACAGCTTGTGCCAGAGAGCTGGGCTCTGCTCTGCTCACAGCTAACACACCTGGGCAGGGAACATGGATTCCCCCCTCATGACAGATGACCTGCAGTGGTCACCCACATATGTACAGCCTAGGGGGTTCCTACAAGGACTCTGCATCACAGTGGGTGGTGGCATGCACACCTTCTAGGAAGCACTATGCCAGGCTGGGACACCACACTCTCTGCAGCTCCACTCCCAGCACCAACACCTTGGGCTGCAAGGGACCAGTTCCCTGGGCCTGGGGCAGAAAGAAGAGGCAGACACTGACAGCGAGACCTGGGAGAAGGCATGGTGGAAAAGCCAAGCTGTGGGAGGGATCTCAAGGCCAGTTAGGCATGGCCACCACTGGAAGAAGCCAGAGTCCCTGGAACCAGTTCTGACCCACCTGCAGCCAGGAGAGAAAGGACAATTGTGCACTGCCACTTTCTGAAGCCCCAGACCCCTTCACAGCCACAGGCAGCCTCTGTCACTCCCTACACATCAGCCTCAGGCCTACACACCCCAGCCCCTTTAGGGGGACTGTGAACCCCAAGAGAGTACCTGGCTCTCAGTCTCAGGTCCACAGTCGATGCTCTGGCCTCACTAAGGCAATGTCCATCCCTCTCTCAGCTGTCCGCCCTCACACTTTCTTCAGGCACTTCTCTAATGTGTGACCTCTGATCATCCTCTGTCCATCAACTGCTGGTCAGCCTTACTAGCTCCTTGTGATGTGTATTCAGCACCCTGCGCCCCAGCTCCATCAAGCCCATGCATGTGGCACTAAAGAGCATTTATCGCGTTTACAGTTTTGCCATGATATAAAAGAGAGGATGCAGATGCATGGCAATAGGAGAGAGACTGAGAAATGGATCTGTGCCAAGACTGAGGACAGACACATGCTCTGTAGTGGCCAGACAAAGGACAGCACTGGCCTGTGACAAGCATATCCTACATGGGGAAGGACAGCTGGCAACTGGAGGTGGGGGCCCATGGAGGGGCGGGGGTGCACTAGGCCTGACTTGTGCCCTCAGCCAGTGGGCAGTGGGCTTGCCTCTGAGTCTATCATGGAGTTGAGGCCAGAACCTGCTGGTAATAGAAGTGATTTTTGTGTAGGGAATGGGTAGCTGTCCCAAAACTTCATCCTAACTTCTAAGCAACCTAGTCACAAATTTGTACCACGAAAGTCAGACATGAAGTGTTAGCTAGGTTTTGTGCTTCTATAGAACCACAAAAGTCTGGAAGTCATCACAGAATCTGCAGCAGAAAGACAAAAGGACCACAAGTCCACAGGCATCTACAGTTCATAGTTTATTTCACTAACTTAGAAGCAACAATCTAACATTAAAACCAGGTTTAGTATGTGAAGAAATCATTTGGCTAATAGCAACTCTACCTTTTGTTATCATTAACAGTAAAAAGTAAACACAATAAGCAGAGGCTCATCACCAGAGATGCTAGGAGAAGCCAGATCATGTCCTGCCTCCCCTTGGGCAGTGGAGGCTCCTCCACACAGTCTCTCAGGTTGCAGGTTCTGAGCTCTGACCACGTGGAGCCCAAGGTCCCAGGAAGATGCACACCTCTTACTGATGCTGTCCCAAGCACAGCCATCTGTGATTGTGATATGGGTTATTAGATTTTTCATGTCTTTTAAAACTTGCCTCATATAGTTGAGTGCTTCCATATTTGGTGCGTACATACTTATGACCATTATCTCTTCATCTTGAAGTTTTCCCCTAACCAGTAAGTAGTGTCCTTCTTTATCTCCTTTGATCATTCTTGAAGTTCAGATGGTCTGTGAAAAGAATAGCTACCCCTGCTTTTTTCTTAGCTCCTGGTGCACGTAGTATCATTTTTCAACCCTTGACTTTCAGCCTATGAATTTCTTTTTCAATTAAATATGTTTCTGATATACATATTATTGGATTTTTTTCTTGATCTGACAATCTATTTCTTTTAATTGGTGAGTTGAGTCCAGTTACATTGGTGGTTATAATATGTATTGGCTTATGTTTGTAGTGTTATTTTCCTGCTCTTGGGTCCCCTACTTTTCCTATGTTTATTTTCCCTTTTTGGTGGTTTCTTTCTGTTGTTGTTCTTGGAGTTGTGGTCATTTTCATCCCTTTCTAGAATATCTTTTAGTACTCTTTGTAGGGTTGGTTTGATCATAATGAAATTCTTTAGCTGTTCTTTGTCATGGAGGCATTTTACTTCTCCATTAATTCTGAGGGAGAGTTTTGCAGTGTATATCAGTTTGGGTTGGAATTTGTTTTCTTGTAGGACTTGAAATACTTTGCTCCATACTCTTCTTGACTTGATGTTTTGTGTGGAGAAATCTTCTGTGATTCTGATGGGTTTTCCTTTAAATGAAATCTGTTTCTTTTTTCTAGTAGCTTTTAGTATGTTGTACTTGTGCTGAATTTCTGGGATCTTGATTATTATTATATATCTGGGCATAGATTTATTTTGGTTGATGTTATTTAGAGTTCTAGATGTCTCAGTTAACTAAATGTCAGACTGCTTTCCCACACTTGGGAAGTTTTCTTCTGCAAGTATTCTTTTTATGATGTTTGCATCAACTCCTTCTTTTTCATTGACGCTTATTATTTTTATGTTGTTCATTTTTGCATTGTCTCATGGCTGTTGAATTATTTCCTGGAACCTTGTTGTTTTTGGGAGATATTCCTTTCCTGGTTGCTTACTGCAACAATGTCTTCAAGGTCTCACAGTCTGCCTTTGCTTTCATTCAAATGGTTTTTGCCAACTTCTGATGGAGTTTTAAATTTCCTATATCGCTTTGAATGTTTTATGCATTCTATCTCTTTCCTATATTGCTTATTCAAGATTTCCATCATTTTTCTATTTTCTATTTTTCAATCACCATCTTCTTCAGAAATGCTTACAAATTCTTTCATTATAGTTATCATTTTTTTAACCTGGGAGATTATTTCTGATCTGATTTCCTCTATACCCTTCTGCAGTTCTCTCTTTACTTCAGTTGCTATTATCTTAGAGATCTTAGATGGGTGGCTCCTAATTTCTTTCTTTTTTTTTTTCTTTTTTTTTGGTGGGAGCAGGGATTGAACTCAGGCCCTTGTGCTTGCCAGGCAAGTGCTTATTCTGTTGAGCTGTTTCCCTGGCCCCCTAATTTCTTCTATGCTGATGTTTCCTCAGTTTGTTCTGGGTGGGCTGGGGCCTGCAACTGCATTTTGTTTCTACATCTTGCCATTTTCTATTTCAGAGAGACCTCTTCGTTTTGATTGCTATGATACTTTTTTTCTCAAATTTTGATAGTAGTTAGCTGTATCACTGCAACCACAGCCTCTCTGTAAAGAGTCTATTCTTTATGTATCTCTTCTGTGTCAGAGATTCTTAGTTTGTGTGTGTCCCAAGATCTTGCCTTCTCTATTGATTGGGAGTGGAATACTGGTTTCCATTTGGCACTGTCTTCTATCCTTCGGTATAGGGCTTTGGTGAGGTTGTACCCCAGTGACTCCCAATATTATTACCCAAGAGAGAACATGTGGTGAAGGCAGATATGGTATCCTATTTACAGTACTACTATTAGCAATACTAGTAACAACAAGTGAAATTCAGAAGTTGGAAAATTTTGGTAACTAATGGCTTTGTACTTCAGACCATAGGAGCAAACACTACAGCTATATAACAAAGCAGATCATAAATTGGGGATTTGTATATGAACTAGTTCCCCTGAGTTCTGCCTGGGTACCTTCCTGTCACATACCTGTAGTCTTCTGGGCAGACCAGTTCACCTAAGTTACCTCCTGCTGCTTCCATGCTGGGAGCCATGACAGTCCTCCTCACAAGTCCAGGCCTAACTGTATGCCTCTGCTCCTCCTCCTGGAGCCATCAATTTTATTTTTTTATGTCACCAGGGATCAAACTCAGGACCTTATACTCACCACTCACCAGGCTGGCACTTATGCTGCTGAGCTGTCTCCCTGAGACAGAATACAATACTTTTTAAAAAGTGCTGTTTCACAATGAAAACTCCTCTGGGATGTGTATACCACCTTTCCCCATCTTTCTTGCACTGCCACTGTTCAGCAACAGGGCCTTTTTACCACATTCAGTGCAATGCATCTTGGTGGTTTCACAGGTGAAAACAAAGGATGATAGATGATATTATGAATAAAAAATGTTACCAAATTTCATTAACTTATCCCTAAGCATAAAAATGCATTTTAGCTGCCTAAGTGAGAAACAAAGAAACAAGCAAACAAAACACCTTGTTTTTAATAGCCAGTTTAGAGCAAATTACATATCTACAATATGTTTTCAGTTCTAGTCTAATAGTAGCTAGTTTCACAATGTTTAAAGTTTCACAGTATTGTGAAACAGTTATAAAATATATAAATCCCTATGATGTTTTTACTGATTTCTGCAGGGATCTAATTTTATTTCATAGGTAAAATAAAGCATGCCAAAGTTTAGCTAGGTCATAGAGCAATACAATTACATGAACATAGACACAGAGCAGATATAATGTCCAATTGTTACAACAGGAACTTCTTCCACAATGTTCTTATTAAATATTCATGAAACAGCAAGAAAAACATCTCATGCATTCTCTTTCTTTCCTCTATTGGTCATCCAAGATTGCCCTCGTTTTTCTATTCTTTACTTTTTAATCTCTGTCTTCTTTTAGATATGCTTAGTAGTTCTTTCACTATAGCTGCCATTTCTTTTTCTTTCTTTTTTTAAACCAGGGATTATTTCTGATCTGATTATCTCTGTATCATTCTACAGCTATTTCTTTACTTCAGTTGCTATTATTTCAGAGATTTCAGGTGTATGACTTCTAACTTCTATGCTGATGTCTCCTGGGTAGGTTTATTTTCCCTAGAACATGCTAACTGATAAGTTACAGCCAGCAGTGTGACCTCTCTTAGCAACTGTAAAGTTCAAGCATGTACCCGCCAGACATTTCTTCCCTCCCACTACCCCTCCCCACCAGTGAGGACATAGAACCATGTGCACCAAAGCTTGATGGAAAAGGGTGGCTGCACTATACAGATGAGGATCTGTACCCCTGCATGAAGGTCCTGACATTCTTGGGATTTTTGGTGCCACAAGCCATGTTGCAGACCCTCCTGAGGTTAGTGAGTCACTCTACGAACTTGAGAAGGGAGGCTTTCAGGGGACGAGACAAAGTATACACCCCTGAGAAAATAAAGGAGGACAATGCACCCTGTCAGCCTGTTCCCCCTCTTCAGAATCTGGTGCCCACAGAGGCCTGGTACCAGCCACTGGCTTCACTGTGCCTTCTGCTACAGGCTGGATTCCCTGCTGGAATGCTGAAGAGAGAAAAATGAGCAACAGGAAATGTCCTGCTGAGACTCAAAGTAAGGACGACACCTATAGCTAAGTGACAGAGACAGAACCACACACAGCCAACAGTGATACTTCAGTGGACAGAGCAGGACAGCCCCGCTGGGATAGTGAAGCCAGAGCAGAGGGGCTGGATCTCTAAAAGGACTGCACCTAGCTGGGCATGGTGGTACACACCTCTACTCTAGCACTCTGGGAGGCTGAGCCAGGAGGATCAACTTCAAGCCTAGCCTAGGTAACTTTGAGACAGCAACAAGGCCTTCTCTCGAAGTGAAAGATAATTTTAAAACAACTTGAGGTTGTAGCTCAGTGTGGAGGCTCTGACCCCAATACTTAGCATTGGTGGTAAGGTGACAAAAGATTTGCATTCATCTCTAAACTCACATATGAATGTAATGGACTTTAAGTACCATACAATTGAGAGCCCAAAATAGCCATGATCACAAAACAAAACAAAATAAAACCTATCCATGCATAGACAAAATACCAAAAGTCCAAAATGAGAACAGAACCTTAAAAGCTATCAAAGAAAAGATGCAAACTACTTAAGGTAAACTCATTAGAATTACAGCACACTTCTCAACATAAAACTTAAAGACCAGGAGAGCTTGGTGTGAAGTATTTCAGGTCCTGGAATAGGACAACTTTCAACCCAAACTGCTAATCCTATAAAACTATATTTCAAATTTATGGAGAAATAACAACATTCTATAATAAAGAATGCCTAAAAAATTCATGACCACCAAAACAGCACTCCAAAACATTCTTAAGGATATTCTAGAAAGAGAATGAAGCTAATAGTGCCAAAAGGTTCAATACAATGAATACACCACGCATGGTGAGTAGTTACAAAGGGAATCAGCAATAGAAACACAATGCAATGACAAGGATAAGTCAGTACTTTTCAGTAATAACTCTCAATGTAAATGGTCTCAATTCCCTGATCAGAACAAACTAGCAGAGAGGATCCACAAATGCAACCCAGTGGTGTGTGCTATATACTAGAAACACATTGAGCCCAGAAAGAAATAGAGTAAAAAATCAAAAGATAGAATACAAAATAAAATAAAATGGCCAGCAAGATAGCTCAGCAGACTAAGTGCCTGCTTAGGCAAGCACAGGGACCAGGGTTTGATTCCCAGTACTACATGCCAGACAGGCCCTGCCCCGTGGTGTACTGAGCAGGCACCAGAGTCGGGGCATGATGGCACATGCCTATAATCCCAGTGCTGGGGAGGCTGAAACAGGAGGATCACTATGAGTCCAAGCTGCATAGGGAGACCCTGTACCAAATACATTAATTTTTTTAAAAAAGGATGGAAAACAGTATTCATCAATAAGAACCTAAAAAGAAGCAGATACAGCTAGCCTATGTTCTTATAAAGTAGACTTCATGCTAAAACTGATCAGAAGAAGGAAAAAAAGTTACTACATATTGGTTAAGAGAACAATTCAACAGGAACAGATAACAATTACTAACATATATGCACTGAAAAACAGTGTACCCAACTCCATTACTTGACATAAAAGACTAGAAAAAGATAAGCACAGTTATAGTGGGGGACCTCAAAATCTTACTGTCATATATAAGATAAACTCAACAAAAAATCAACAAAGAAACATCACAGCTGCATAAAATCTCTGAATGAATGAACTTATTAGATATCTACAGAGTATTCTCACCTGACAAGAAGCTACACACTCTTCTGAGCAGCACTTGAAGCTTTCTCCAAAGTAGGCCACACGCTGGCCAATAAAGCATGCTTAAGTAAATGCAAAAGAACTGAAGCTGTATCATGCGTATTATCACATCATAGTACAATGAACTAGAAATCAACAGTAAGAAAATCAGAGAAATTATACAAACACATAAAAATTAAACAATACCCCCTTGAACAATCAATGAGTTACAGAAGAAATTGTGGAAGAAATGACAGTCTCTAGAATTAAATTAATAATTCAGTACAACGTACAAGAACTTACGGTACACAAAAAAGTGATCCTAAGAGAGAAATTTATAGCTGTGAATACCAATAAAAAAGCACGCCCAAATAAATAGCCTAATGATGCTCTCAAGGTTCTAGCAAAACAATAACAATCCCAGTCCAAAACTAATAAAAGGAAAGAAATTACAAAGATCAGAGTACAAATCAATGAAATTGAAACAAACATACAAAATATAAAGAATCAAAGACCTGGCTCTTAAAAATTATAAATAAATAAATAAGCCTACAGCCAATCATACCAAAAATAAGAAATGCACTAAATCAAGCAATTACAAATGAAAGTCAAATCATATTGGACATCACAATAATTTAGAAGATTATTCTCAACTACTTCACAATTTGTACTCCAGTAAGTTGAAGAATGCAGAAGAAATGGATAGATTCACAAATACATATGAATTACCAAAACTGAGCCAAGAAAATACAAAAACCTTGAATAATCCAGTAGCAAACAATGAAACTAAGGCAGTAATTTTAAAAAATCTACCAACTAAGAAAAGCTGAGGTCCAAATGGAGTCATTGTTGATTTCCACAAGAACTTCAGAGAAGGTATATGAACATGCCTGAAGATCTTTATTAAAAATGAATGAAGCTGGGCATGATGGCACATGCCTATAACCCCAGCACTTGGGAGACTGAGGCAGGAGGATCGGTGCAAGTTCGAGACCAGCCTGGGCTACAAAAGTGAACTCAGGGCCAGACTAAACTGCATAGTGAGACTGTTTCAAAAAGACAAAAAAAAAAAAAAGAATGAAGAATCATTCCTGGAAGTTAGTATAACCCAGATTCCAAAATGAGACAAAGACCCAACCAAAAATGAAGTACACAGCAATCTCTTTAATGAACGCAGATGCAAAAATATTCAACATATAATGGCAAAGAGAATATAACAAATCACCAAAAAAGATAATTCATCATGACCAAATACAATTCATCCTAGGAATGCAAGGGTGGTTCAACATACTCAAATCAGTAAATGTAATACATCACATAAATAGAAAGAAGGTCAGAAGTCATATAACATTTCAATAGATGTAG
>PVKN010039399.1:0-10889 GCA_004027915.1 Capromys pilorides | reverse complement strand
ATAGAGTTCCTACATGCACTAGAATTTAAGTCCTAGAAATAGAAATGCATATGTTTATATTTATAGTACTGCTTCTTTTAAGCTTCACACATTTGAATAAGAAAGGCTACTGTCTAAAGTTTTAAGAACTAAACATCAGCAGCACACTAGAACTTTAAATGTTCTGAGATTTTATATGGGCAATTTCCTTGCTCTTTTGCCTGACTAGTAAATCATTTACTCCAGCAGGCAAAATTTTTTTCCCTTCAAAAAGCTTCTTTTGAAAAATAAATTTCAAAATAGAGCCAGAATGGGAGCACTATGTACTTGGTCTGGGTACAAGATTACTAAAATAGAAAAGCAGTTGGCTTTTTACTTAAGACCTACCAGCAAGTTGAGGGAAATGTATTTTCAGTGACAAAGAGATAGCTAAGAATTGTTTCTGCTCAGCTAAAGTAAAGCTGCAAATTATTGATTAGATAAAATTTAAACTTTGGAAGTATTGGAACTGTACAATATGTACAAAATGTACATATTGTACCTAGAAGACCCAGAGGGCAAAGTAACACTTTGTTCTGGAGTCGTACATCTGTATCTACTCATTCTCCACCCTCACACTGCAGCAAAAGAATCTGACAGCCCTATGTCCAACTTACAAGCACTGTAACAGCACCTGTGTGTATTTTTACACAGCATAGGGAGAAAAATGACTTTCAGAAGCAAAAGCAAAATCAGCAAAGAGATTTTACATAAAAGAGGGAATAAAAATTATATATAGCTGGATTTTTCTCTTCATGTATCAGAAGAACATGTTTTTCTTTCTATTCCATGAATTCATAGATTAACTATAATTCTAAATAACATGTCGTATGTTTACCTACACGCAAATACGTCCATGCATCATGACATTTTAAAGTTCTCCTCTTGCTCTTATTTTTTACCATTTATTCATATAGACAGTTAGTCTATAATAGCACCTACTTTATGCTTTTTCTTGGAAACTTAACCATCCATGTAGTAGAACACAGAGAAAAATACATATGTACCCTTGTATAAGGCACACATACATATTTGTGTGCATGTTCAGGAGATGATCATATACATAACCTATAAGGAACATTTCAAGATTTAAGACTAATTAGCCAAAAATATACTGAGAGCTGGGAAGAGAATTCAAACATGCAGTCACAAAGACTGAACTGACCTGAGGCCTAGAGATTTCCAGCACAGTGTGGCTGTAGTCAGCCTTTAGCAGGCTCTGCCTCTAGGCCTTAAGGCCAGCATACATGGTCCCTAATAAGTCCTGTGGACCCAAAAGTCTTTGAAATCCTAACAGAGTACACTAAAAGAACAATCCATAACAATTATGAAGTTTGTGTTACCAATCATAACACGATTCATTAAAAACCACATTACTAGATTAACAAGGAAGATATGATCATTGTAATAGAGATGCATGCTAAAAAGATGTTAGACAATATTTAATATTTATTCTTGATCATATGCCAATCTTAATTCTTTATTAAGAGAACCTATTATAAATAAGTGCAAAACATTATATAGATATTGAAAAATGAAAATATTTCCACTCGAGAAAGGTAATGAGAGGAATTTTCACCATGGGCCACCTCTGGGCAGGAGAGTAGAGAAGAGAAAGTGATACAGGATTTCAGTCAGAGAACGGGAGGACAGCATGCTAGGAGAGCAGCACAGTGCTCCTGCTGAACGGCTCCAGAGGTTAGGGACAGGCTCTTCAGGATTACTGTCCTGGTCTCCATGGTATTCTGCTTGGGCATGACCACCCTTGTGAAGGCGATCCTTTGGATACCATTTAAATAGACCCATCTTTTATTAGGAGAGGGCAACCACCTCCTTTTTATTTCCTGATTATAAAATAGAATGATCACCTTTGTAATCTAAAAAATACATAAATAAGGCAACTAACCCTTGTTTCGATACATTAATCTGCACAAAATGCATACACAATTAAAATGTGTTTTCATGTCAGACTTGTGTGAATTCATATAGCCATTTTGGTGAGCATTTTGGAAACATGAGCTACAACAGCAATACCACTGTCTTTTCCCCAGTAAACATCTGTTCTTTCCTCTGAGCTGTGGAATGTACTTCAGTCAACAACAACAACAACAATCCCTAATTCCAGGGAGCTTATAGTAAGAGAGAAAAAAATAAATTACTATAGGGGCTGGGGAGATAGCTCATTAGAATAAGAATTTGGCTGGAAGCACAAGGGCCTGAGTTCAATCCTCAGTTCTGGAAAAAAATATATATATATAATAAATGGCACACAGATTGTGTGGTGGAAAAAGATGAATACTTAAAAGAAGGAGAACAGTAGGTTAAGGAGTGAGATTTGCTAGGAGGAAGGCAATTTGAACTATGAAATAATGGTAAAAATCTGAAAAAGACTTGAAGACAGGGGAAGTTACTATGTAGATATCCGAGACCAACTCATGCTAGACAAATTTCTACTGGTATTAGACATTTCAACTTTAAGAATACATTCTCAGAGGCGGGGATATCACTCAGTGAAAAAGTGCTTCTCTATCAAGCATGAGATTCTGCATTAGCTCCTCAGCACTGCTACAAACACAACAAAACAAACAATAACAAATATATTTGCACCAGCCGGCTTTCTCATTTCTGAGAAAAAAAAAATTCCTGATACTCCCAATGTAAAGGAATACAGGTTTGTTTTTGCTGATAATTTCAGAAGTTTCATTCTTGGGTTTGGTGGCTACAAGATGGAAATGTCGTGTGGAAAGGACGGTGTAGGAAAGCTGGGAATTCACTCACATTCAAGGAGCAGAGCAGGAAAGGAGCGCCAGAGAAAAGGCCAGGGACCTTATATTGTCCTCAGGTTGACACCTCCACTCCCCTCCCAGCTGTACTCATCCAGGTGCCTCTCAAGCCAGTCAAATTCATGATCCAGATAGCAGAGGGCAGTGATAGGAAAGAACTAAGATGTGCTATGTACAGATCCACTCCCTGGTGTAAGTGTAATCGTTTTGTTCAGCAGACACATACTAATAAACATAGAACATATCAACCACTATAATGTTCAAAAGAAATATACATGAACGTGTTGTTTACTATTGTTTTACAGTAATTGAACATACTTTTTATACCATTGTGCAATGTGTCTTTACTTAACTAATATCTTAGGGTACATTACTATGACAGTAAGCTCAAAAGTGCATCAGACCCTGTTATGATTGAATGGCATTTCAGTGAACAGGTGCACTGCAAGCTATTTAAGCAAACCTCAATTTTCATGATTGTAAGAGTACTACGAACACTTATTTTTGTGCCCATTATTTTCATTTTGTTTGTCTTGCTTTAGAACAGAAGTATTGTCTCTACCTCAAGGAGCTGCTTAGTGTTAAGCCTTATTAACGTACTAATATGCACTTTATAAACTGATAATCCTCTCTTTCTTCATGCAAACAAAGTCTTAGCCTTGTGCATGTCCTTGGCCCAGACTGTGATGGCGCTGAAGCTCAGCCCTTCCCTGGGGGCTATGAGGAATCCTGGTACACCTGCCTTCAGGCCACCCATCCCATCTGTGGGGCACCAGGGAGGGAGGTCCCACCATGCCTCTGCTGCCCGTGATTCTGAGGTCCAAGGGCCACTTAGTGACTGCTGCCACCATGAGCTTTATACCATCCTGCTTTGCTTTCTTGGAAACAACAATTATCTTATGAACTACACACGATGAGTATATATACATATATTTTCCCATCCTTCCAAATTATCTTTTTCTCCTAACTGTCTCACATTGCTTTTCTTTCAGCCATTCTACAGAACACCTGCCTTCCCCATGGTAGCTCCCTCAATATTTTGATGTGAATTTGTTACTTATATTCCTGATGATTTATAAACAAATACACAAAAGCTATTGCTGTCCAACACTAGCCAGGAACTGATGAAATAGATATTTTCTTTATCCTGATTTCAGGACAAACCATTACAAGCTTTTTAGAAAATACTTTGACCGGGGGCCGGTGAGATGGCTCAGTGGTCTAAAGCGCCTGCTTAGGCAAGCTTAGGCAGCCACAGGGACTGCAGTTCGATCCCCTGCACCACGTGCTGCGCCAGCCCCACCCCCAGGGCAGGCTGAGCCAGCCAGAACACAAATAAATAAATAAATGAGGTTTAAAAAAATAAACTTTAAAAAAAAAAGAAAATTCTTTGACAGACTGCAACACAGGCTATAAGCATCCATATATTTGCTCTTGGTAATTGCAAATATAGAAATGCATTCTCAAATAACAATCTAAAATATGCAGATGTAGATATAAACATGTTTACTGCTTGTATATATCTCCCTAACAAAATCTGTAGCTATTTCTTAGAGTTGTCATAACAAAGACAACTTTGTCATAGCCCATATACTGGAGAGACTTAGGATATGAGTCAGCACTCAGAGTTCTGGAGTATAGAGCGCTGGACTCAAGGTGTCAGGAGGGTTGGTTCCCTCTAATGGCCCACAGAGAATGTTCAGGCCTCCATGCTAGCTTCTAGAGTTATGTCCAGCAATCCCTGGTGTTTCCTAAGTATACATGCATTTCCCAATCCCTGCCTCCATCTTTACATGGTGTTCCTCCTGTATGAGGCTGGACTTTTTTCCTACTAGATGATACGGCTTGTGGTGGCATCATTAGAAATCATGTAGCTATCGACATCTACTACCCCACAGCCCACTTCCTAAAAGTGGGCTCCCCTTCAGTGCCTGTGATCGTGTATCATCACACCACTTTTTAGGATATTATTCAGCATCATTACATTTGGTGTTCAGTAGAAAAACTGCCGAAACTCTTCAAGCAAGATCTACCTAATTCACATATTCACATAGATCATCTTTTAGCACTAGCCCCTGAGTTCCCACTGTACAAAGGTATGAAAAGATTATTGTTGGGATATAAATTTTAGTCTTTAAAATGTGATGAATTTTATTGCAGTGTTGAAAAATTCTAAGGACTTAATTGTCTGTGGAAAATGCCCCATAAGTATATACAATATTTTAATTTGACAAAAGAGAGAACATTTCAATGTATAATGTAATTTTCATGGTTAGTCATGCCATTGACAACAAGAAAAGAGAAAAGTTGCCCCTGGGATTCCAGACTAAAGTATCCATCAAATTGAAAAAGAAATATGTAAATATATATATATATATATATATATATATATATATATATATATATATGGTTACATAGCAAAATTATTGGTTTTTAACTTACTCATTACAGATTAAAGATGTAAACAACACAACAAAACTCCTTCCAGCGGAGACATCGGTCATAAATGAGCTTGCATCATTTATATGCTTGTCCAAAAAGGCAATTTAGAACTACTGATGTAAGTCCTAGTTGCATTCAGAATGATAATCGTGAATAGATGCTTGGAAATAAGTTTGCCTAGGATGGCCAGGAATTGAAGGACAAAGCTAATAATTCTTCTACACCTTTAGCTTGAGAAGGGAATTGTCAGCATAGCCTCAAAGCACCAATTCACTTGTCACTTGTCAAGGCACCGCTGGTCACTTGTCATAGCATACCAATAGGAATTATTTCAAGAAAACAGACTACCTCTGATATATCACCCTTTTTACTTTTCTTTTTACAGATCTGTGCCTACTCTGAATATCTTAAAGTAGGAACTTAGTAGTAATTCACAACTGAAAGAAAACAGGCTAATAAAAATTGTACTATAAGCTCACAACACGAAATATATGCTTAAAATGGAACTTATTGTTTCTTATCCATATTGGAATGGATATTTAATTTTCTCTATAAAATAAAATGAAACTTTGAGAAAATTTACAGTGGCTGCTAGAGCAGTTTCTCACATGTCAAGTTGCATTAACTAAGTCAGGAATAAATCATCAAGGAAATCTAACTAGTATTATGCTGCAGTCCATGCAAGATGACGTTTAACTCTGGGCCCATAGAGACGGTTGCAGGACACCTGTAGTTAACAAGGGCCCTGAAATCTGGGAAGCAATAGCCTTACGGAGTTGGTAATTAGCATTCCTCCTCTTTTCTTCTGGCTCTCATTATTGTTCTTGTGCCTTTCCTTGTCCTCTTTCCATTGTTGCCTAAAAATATCTTTAATCTGGTCCTGTAAGATTTGTGCAACCACTTTTGTGCACCCTCCGCTCTCCCCTTCTCATTTCCTGTCACTGGTATTTATGCTGCATGGAAATCGCTCTAAATACAGCGATGGAAGTCACAGCATCATGCTCCATCCTCTCAGACACGTGAGACAGCTGCGTTACACGGTATTGCTCATTGATTTTGCAAACAGTGTTTCCTACAGATCACTTACGTGTTACTCTTTTTGTTTGAATATATTTTGAGATTTTGATGCAAATCAACTAAAAAATATTTGACTAAAAGCTCAGCTCTGAAAGTTATGAAATGAAGAATTGTCTTTATGGCTTTTAAGAAATATTTCACAATGGCTTGGGAAGAGATTTCTGGCCAGTTATGGGTCCTAAGTCATATATGCACATATTAAACTTCATAATCAGTGAAAACAAAATCCTCATCAAAAAGCAAAAGATAATAATGATTTCCTCTGCTGTAGTTCCCACTTCTGTCTGAGCCTTTACATTAGTCACTTAAAACTCACACCACTTGCAATGTTTATTGTCTCAGTTATAGAGATGAGCACAGTCGGTCTTGAAGGAATTATGTTTCTGGTCCAAATTTCACTTTCAACTTGGCCTCAAATATAAAACTCATTTGATTTGACTCAATGATTTCATAGTATATTAGGCTAACATGACGGACATGGCTTCATTTTTTTAGAACATAACTCATTACATATAGGGAAATACTTTGTAAAATATTTTACTCTATTTTATTTCATTGTTACATTTCTTAATAGTAAATCACCCTAGAATTGTTATCCTTCAGTGAAATGTGGGCTTCTTTTGTCTTTGTGCCTCTCTTCAGTCTGTCTGTGTGCAGCGCAGGTATTTCAGGGAAGGCTAAAATCTCCTTAGCGGCAGGTTCTGAAAAATTTCCCTTCCTCACCTGCATCCATTTTAAGTCAAATCCATCCAAATAGAGAATTTCCTGAGACACTGAAGTGTTGGTTCTGACTACGAGAGGGTATTGCTGAGGGAGAGCATACAGAAGAGATCCTAAGAGTCTGTCCTTAAAAGAAAAACCACAGTTGTTTGTCTTTGCTCTTGTTTTCTTTTTCTGGGAATTTGACTTGTCACGGGACAGTCCTATGAAAGGAAAATCAGCTTAATTATCTCCTTTTATGTATATGTATTTTGCACGTACCAGTTAAACAATAGGACTTAGTAAATTCAATGAATTTCTTAACTACTTTCCTCAAAGAATTGTTGCAACAGAGGAAAAGTGTTTGGAAAGTATTTAAGAATGAAGGTGTGGATGGAGGAAAAGCATCTCTGTGCTGAGACAAGATTCTGGCTTACTCTAAGATTTTTTTTTTTTCTTACTGACTGAATTTCTTTATGTGCGTTGCCCATAAAGTCCAGAAAGATTCAGAAGGTTACATTCAATGAAGAGAGGGGTAAACATTGTGTTCCTTAAAGAATCCTGAACCCTTTAACATCATATACCTTTTCTTATTAATCTTAACATTGCCAGAGTCCAGCACAGAATCAAATCAAATCATAGCAGATACTTTAAGCATGGAGGACCGGGCGAGATGGCTCAGCAGTCTAAAGCACCTGCTTAGGCAATTGCAGAGACCGCGGTTCAATCCCCAGCACCACATGCTGTGCCAGCCCCACCCCCAGGGCAGGCTGAGCCGGCCATTAAAAAAAAAAAAGCTGTACCTCAGATACTTTAAGCATGGAACTATGTATTCATACAAAACACATGGCATATTGAGCATATGGTGTTATTTGTTAATAGCTTTGGTCTTGCGAGGCTGAATTATGCAGCACTCCTATCCCAGATTATACCAGGAAAAACTGTTTAAGTAATCTCAAATCACATCATTAGTACTGGGCTCATGTACATAGAACTCGGGATTTTTTAACTCCAGAGTTTTTGTTCCTAATTACTGTGCTATCCATGACTTTTAAAGTCCCATGAAAGAGTATTTTTTCCAAAAGCACAGTGTAGTACCTAGTCACTCATTTCCTTATTCTGTGAACTTTTGAACTCTTTCAGGGAAGACTTGGAGATTACTCACCTTTGAATCAGAAACACTTGAACATTCTGCGCTTGTTATAGTTGAATAAGTATATCAAAACAAAATCCTTACCAGAGAGAGAATCCCAGAGTGGCAATCTTCCCAGCAGTCCTTAAACATGATTAATAATTACACCTGAGCCTGAATTGGCAGAAACAAAAGCACTTATTCATTCAAATATTTCATGACTAAAGTCCTCTAAGAAAGAAAAAAACAAAGACAGCTCTATAGTGAGGGCCTAGACTACAGCAAGAAGCGCTGACATCTTTAGAGGAAAGACTGCAGCATGACTAAAGGAAGGCATGTTTTCTGAGGGTGAGGTTTAATGTGGCAATAGTCCAAATGCACATTTGGAGAACAGGCCAAAAGCTGCCAGCTCAGAAATTACTGACTGTCATAATGTATGGGAGATATTTTCCTGTTTGAGTCTTTTCATCATCTCGTATTAGCAGATCAATTATTAGTTTATCAGATTAGTCAGCTGGCATCTGTGCAATAACATCCAAGATGGAAAGTGTTTAGAGGTGAGTAGAGGAGGGAATATAAATATGACAAAGTAATGGTCTTAGAGCATCCAGGAGCCTGACAGGGGGGTGCAGCCCAGGGTCTTAGGTAGACTCTGGTGCAGGGAAACCTGAAAAGACACCATACAATACTTTAAGTGCTAATTATGGAGATTTGTTGTAATATACATAGTAAGAAAATATTTAAGTGTGCAAAGAACTGCTTTTCCTGTAAGTTCTGCACCACTGAATAAGTGGCTCTGTTGCTTGGGGTCTCAGTTTTCTCACCTGTACAAGAGGAGGAGAGGACTGTACAAGATAACTCCTAAGGTTCTACCCCTCTCAGACCTGCTGGAGGATCAACAGCAAGGCCAACATCAGCCTCAGTCGTTCAGCAGGTAGGAAAGAAAAGAAAGAGACTGGCTTTGCCCACAGCGGGCAGTGCCTTCGGAGGCAGAAGGTCCAGTCCAGCTCTCATTTGCCCTCTCACCCATGCCCTTTAGTTATCATGAAGCTGACTGTACCAGCATCCTTAAAAGGTTTCTCAGGGCCAAAGTTAAACACCCAATAGAGACAGACAGACAGACAGACATACAGACAGATACTGACAACTGTTTTCAAAGGGGGAACTAAGAAAGAAGAAAGGAATCCCTACTGGTAACAGTGACTGTAGAGGTCTCTTGAGCTATTAAAAACAAAACCACACCTCCCCTGAAAACCAGTTTTCAAGTGTTCAGTCCTCTATCACAGGGTAAGGTCCCATGTCAAACAGGTAAAGACAGTGGAAATTTATCCTATGGAGTCTCCAAAAGTTAAAAGCTTTCTAAATGCAAGCCCATTCTTTCTTCTGAAAGAGTGGTAAGTGTGAGAAGGAAACAAGTCATAGACACAGAAGGAATCTAGACTCAGTCTATTTATTTACAAATATGTACTGCTCCTACACCATATGGTTTGAACAAAGACATCAAAAAATGAAAACAACAGCAGGTCTCCAGCTTAGCTGCCATAGAGATAGCTCAGTTTCCAGGTCTGAACTATTCTCAGAGGCACATCCACTCACAGTCTGTTCAATCCCAAGCACTTCTGTTTTTGAAAACGTGTCCACAGTATCAAACTCCAGCTTCTCTCTTTACCCGGGGAATTAAATTGATGGAGGAATTAAATTGATGTTTTTGCATACCAGTTTTTTAAAATAACTTTTCCATGTAAAGAAGTCCCCTCATTTCAGGCGAATACCTTGCATGATTTTTCAAATACAGTTTGAAGTGACAGGGAGCATGGGCCAGTCTGCGCTGAGTGGCAGCCTGAGCAGGGCCTTCGACTACAGCGTGTGCCATGTCTGAGGCTGGCACACTTCCTGTCTGTCCCTCTTTTTCTCCCAGATCTTTTGCTAGGTCTCCTCTTGCATCTTCTCCCCACGGCTGCTGATAGTTAGTCTGTTCTTCTTTAATGTCCTCTAGTCCATACACATTTTCAAAGCACATCCATCTGTGTTCTGACTACCTATAGTAATGAATTAATGGATCCTAACAAAGGTCTTGCCAAGAAGTTATATTTTTAGATACAGCATGTGAGATAGTAATATTATTTACATTTGGAATCAAACTAGAAGATGCTGTTAAGATACGGTGACATTTTTTACTGACTCTAAACTATCCTTCTCTTGTGAACCAAGAATAATCATTTGAGACTTACTGAGCATTTACAAAGTCAGATATTGCCCGAAGTGCTTACATGCATCGTCTCACCTAACCCTCACGACTTTCTATGAAGCTTGACTCATGCTTCACCCAGTATCCAATGCACTTTAAAATAAGGAAATAAGACTTAGAGGTGTCAAGAAATTTGTCTATATCTATGCTATTAAGCTATTTTCATCTAAATTTAGTACCAAACCTCACCTCGAAAGATTTTTATAAGGGTCTACTAAGATGGCATTGTAAGGACATCACATATGTTCAAAAGCGCTATGTAAATGGACACCATCATCTTGAACAGCAGTTTCAATTAAAGAAGCTGCTAAGTTTGAGCATGACTTGGGGATGGCAAAACTTAATAAGGATTCACATGTCCCAGTATGAAGAATAAGAGTTTGGTTTTCAAGGAGGAAGAAAATACTATACAAGAAGTACAGGTACATACAATTCACATGTAGATAATGAAGGTATAGTCTCAGCAAAGGGCTCAGAACAGAGAAAAATG
>PVKN010039398.1:0-10887 GCA_004027915.1 Capromys pilorides | reverse complement strand
TAATTAACCTTTCCTTTAAAGAAAGGAAAGAAAGCAAAATTTGTTTCACTCCTGGAAATATTTTCTATTCCCAGAATGTTGTCCCATCCAGCTGGGAATTTTTCTTATCGATAGATTCTGCCCTGCTGTCTACTGTGCCAATGCAGTCAGGCTGGGTGGAGGAGCCTTGGGTTTTGCTTTGTTGAAGAATCAGCTCATCTTGTTCAGCCGTCAGTCATTAATTTCTTAAGTACTCTCTGTCATTGAAAGGCGTTATTTCTTCATCTATTTTGAAAGATGGTTTTGCAGGATATATTAGCTGTGGTTTGGATTTTTTTCTTCTAGGGCTTGAAACACTGCATTTCAACATCTTCTGCCTTTATGGTTTCTGTTGAGAAATATATAATTCTAATGTTTACCTTTATTGGTGATTTGTTGTTTTTACTAAATAAGTTTTAAGATTCTGATTTTTTGTTGGACTTCAAGGATTTTGGCTATAATTTATGGAGAAGCTCTTTTCTAATTGTGGCTATTTAGAGTTTTATATGCTTTGCTTATCTGTGTGTATAGTTCTTTTACCATTCTTAGAATGTTTCCTTCTGATTTTTGTAAACTGTTTTCATGCCATTCATTCTATCTTCTAATTTTTCTTTTTTTCCTTTCTTTTTTAAATTTGAATTTAATTTTTCAATAATCCTAATTAATATTAGTTTAATCATCTTTGCATCATCCATTAGCTCTTGGATCCATTTTCCATGATCTCTTCTTGTTTCGAAGATATCTCTGTGCGTTGTCATCCACATCAGCTCTATCTTTTAGCTATCACACTGGTTATGTCTGCTGCCCATACTTTCAGTAGAATTTTTATGTTCTAGATTTGTTTGATAATTTTTTGTGGACTTGAATTCCTTGCTAAATGGATCATTCCATTTTATATCATTTTGTGTAACTCTGCTAGCTTGTAACTGGTGTCTTCTTTGAGCTCTCTGACCATTTTGTTTATGAAGTTCATTTCGTATTTAGTTATATCATTGTTGACCTACTGGGCCCCATACTAATGTGGTTGCTATTTCTTCTTCTGTCCCTTCATACAGATCATCTGTTTGGCTTCTGGCTTCCTTTCCATCACTGCTAGTGGCTCTGTATTAGGAACAATGCAAGCAAGTCAGCTTTTGGAGAGTTGGGAGTTTGGGAGGATTTCGTTGCATTGCTTTCTCATGCCTCTCCTATTGTATCATATAGTGACATGATTTTGTTGTTACTATGGAGATACTTTTGGTTAGTGTTCGCTTTCTAGTGATGTGCTTGGACATGGCTAATTTATAAGCCTTTATTTCTATCCCTAAACCCAACCACTTTCATTAACTGGGGGGAGGGAAGATGGAGTGTCATTCTCCTTGCACGCAGCTCTCTGGAGAAGAACTGCAGTGATGTGGGTGACACAGAGACCAAACAGCTGTTGGTGTACAGAGCAACCATCCCTGGCAATAACAAAGGAGTCAGCAGCAATAAGGATCAAAGATAAATTGATTGTTAACATCCCATAAGAACCAATAAAAATCATCATGTACCACCTTTGCCAATAGAAGGCTCCAATAATAATGTAGCCACCAGCAGATCAAGTATTGGCATACAGTACAAATCTACTAACTTTAGCAACTCTTCCACCATTAACAGTATAAAAGAATTCAATAATAATAACACAGCCACCTAAATATTTATGATGAATAGTGCAAAATATTAATGGTAATGGAAATGGAGTGAGTAGGGCAATTGAAAACAAGAGATTCAAAATTTGAAAATAAAAGATGAGAAGGAGGCAAGAAAAGTGAGATAAATGATCTAATTAAGTGCAAGAAAATCAATATGATTAGATGAAAGTAACAGAAAAGAGAGAACAATAGAAGAAGAAACAGCAAAGAACAACAACAGCAACAAGGAATAAAGAAAATAGAAAAGAGAAACACCAGCCTCCCAAATCCAATAAAGAAAAGGAGAAATGAGTCCAAAAATTCCCTCCATTCTGTTTTCTAGAAGCTGCTCATTCTTGGCATCCACCAGTTAGGGAAGGGATAGCGGACCTCCAAGTCCTGTGTTGTTTTCACTGCCACAGTTGTGTATGGGAACGTTGAGTCGTGCCCAGCCTTTCCTGTTGGGTTTGGTCAGTCACTGGTGTCTGGGCAGTATTTATTCCAGCAACTTCCGCTGTCTGTTCCCTCTGCCCTGGTTGCTGCTCACCGCACCCCAGCTTTATGGTTGAGGGTTTGTGGGGTGCCATCCCTGCTTCAGAGACGCATGCATCTGTGCATGCCAGGCTGTGGCGTGCTGCTAGACCAGGGGCATCTCTGGCTGTGTTAGCAGATGCACAAGGTGACTGAGCTCTGTGCTGGATGCAGGCAGTGGGGCAGGGAGGTCAAGCAGTTCAGTGGATTAAATACTGGCACTTTCAGACCCAGCCCACCCTGAAATCCATGTGCAAGCTGCCCCTCATCTCACTGCCAACGGCTGGGGTCCCTTCGCCCTTTCTGACCTGAGCTTGAACTTCTCAGAGCATCTGTAGCTAGCCTTCACCTTCTCCATGACTGTCTCTTGTGACCATTTCCCACCCCGTCCCTGGTAAGGCGACCCTGGAAACCCTGAAGTGCAGTTAGTTATTCTGTGGCTTCTGATTTCAGAGTAGCTCTATCTTTTTTATTTTATTTTTTTATGACTGGCTCAGCCTACCCTGGGGGTGGGGCTGGCGCAGCATGTGGTGCCATGGATCAAACTGTGGTCCCAGCGGTTGCCTAAGCTTGCCTAAGAAGGCACTTTAGATGCTGAACTATCTTGCTGGCCCCAGAGTAGCTCTATCTTAAAAAAAAAAAAAAAAAAACAGATCCCTCTTCACTGTGTGTCCTGATTAAATGCTTTAAAATAGGTGGGCTTTGCCCTGCTTCCTCTCCGAGGCCAGCCCGCCAGGTGCAGAGTCACTTCTGGAGTGAATCCCATGCTGTTTCCACAGGTTACATTGTGCTGGGCTCTCTTGAAGCCAGCGCTTGCAGCCCAATCTGCGGTTTCTCCCTGGGGCTCCTGGCCCTCTTCTGGCGTAGCAGAGACAGGTCCCTCCCCAGGAGGAGGCCCGTGACAGATGCCATGGAGAGCCCTGAGGCTCTCGGACAGAAGCAGGCAGCTGTAGCTGTTCCAGGTCAGGCATTTTGGAAGCTGAAACCCAAAGATAATAAGCCATCTTTCTAAAGGATGCTATTAACCAAGAGCCCCTTGCTTTTTGTCCTTAGGCCCCTCCTGACTGGCCCTTGCCACCTTAGCCCTTCCCTGTGTGCATGGCTTGCCAGGGGGGTGCCATTCTGTGTGCTGTGTCTGTCTGCCCCACCTCACTGGTTTTCTCGGTGCCCCTTGCCTGAGTCTCCTGGGCTTCTTTGACCTCTGCCTGAACTACAGAGGAGGAGTTGTCACAGCAGCAGGAGGCCTTTATGTTTCATTTTAGCCAGAAGATGCACCTTTGGACAAGACATTTGATGGCAGATGTCTGAGATGAGAGCAGGCGAAGGGGCCTAATATGGTCCCATTTGGGTGACCCATTCAATCGGAGGTGCAATCGCAGGTCACCTGTGCGTCCTGGGCTTGTGAAAGCAGGGGCGACCACTTCCAGTGGGGCGTAGGCAGCCATGGTGCTGGGAGTAGAGAAGGTCAGTCCCTGGCCCCCTGCATGTAGCTAAGGAAAGGCAGACCCCGCCCATGGTGCCAGGGCAGGCAGAGGGCACCCTGCCTCAGTTTCTACAGTGCTCAGGCTTGGACCTGCTTTCCCCTGGAGTCTGTGTCATCTGGGTGGGCCGCAGGTGCTGGGAAGGCAGAGGACAGAGAAGTAGAGATTGTCCCAGGCCGAGAGGCACTGTCTGCTTGCTCCGGTAGAGCAGGTGGCTCCCTGGAGATGGGCGGAAGCATGGCGGTGCGGTGGGGGAGGTGGGCGAGCCACAGCTGGCTGTGGAGCTGCGCTAGAGCTCAGATAGGACGGGAAGGAAGGAGACGTGGCCGATGCTCAGTGAGGCCGCTGTGGACACTGGCCCCTCACTGCTAGCCCCTCGTCTGAGCAAGTGGGATAGGAAGGGGAGGAGGCGTGGCTGATGCTCAGTGAGGCCGTCATCGATTCTGGCCCCTCACTGCTAGCGCCTCATCCGAGCAGCCCGGATACCGACCTTGAGCTTCCTTCCACCGGGCCTCGGTACAGAGGCCACTGCCACACACTAGGGGGCAGCAGAGGCACAGGAGACAATATGCTTTGCTCAGTGGCTTTTTAGATCCCCCTTTGTTCATTTCAGTTACACATTTATTTTAAGTGTTCCCTGGTTTGTTCACTTGTATTTCAGTGATTTCCTGACATGTGATATGGTGATATACACGTCGTCTGATCTTTTATTTATCCTTCAATTGTTTCAATTATGAGGCTTCTACATGCGCGACTCAGGTGAGGGTTGTACAGTGCAAGCTTCCGTGTCCTCCAAGGTTTTCAGCACTTAATGCTGAGTCCTGGCCAAGGCGGGATAGCGTAGCAAGTCCATGGTCATTTTCCATCTGAATGTGACCTCCGCTCTGTCTCTTCTGCACGCCTCCTTACCCCACATCCCCCAGCACGCTGGCCCTGATCTCCAGCATGCCATCTCCACCTTCTGCTCTTGCCTCTCCTGTTCCTCGGAGAACTCAGCTGGTGGCATCTGAGTTGGGCTGGCCTCCCTCATCTCATGGCCTTGCTGAGAGGCTCTGAGTACAGGACAGAGTTAGGCCCCAAGCCACGTGTTTCTGTGCCAGAACAGAATGGGTGCAGATGGAAAGAGGGATGCCAGACAGAAAAGCTCAAAAGGCACGGGAAGTCGCTGGGGTCCTTGGGCCCCTGCCCAGCAGTGTCACAACACAAAGCCAAACCGAGTGCCCAGGAAACCAGCCCCTGAGACAACCATGATACAGGTGGTGGTCTATATGTGAGAATGCTCGGGGAGCCTTTCTGACTTTCTCCATCACAGTAAAAAAGTAATTTTTAAAAAGATGGGTCAATTACCTAGAAGTCCTCCGAATTGTTTTCTTATAATTATACTTTATAATGTTTCTTTTTCTTAAGCATGTACAGATACACACATGGTCTTGAACTTCATATTTTAAGGAAGATGAGGTTTCAGAAACACTTCCTTGAGGAACTGTATGGATTGAATGTCTAAGCAAAGTGTCATCTTGGGGCAGCGGTTCTGTCCATGTCGCTGCGGCTAGGAAGCAGCTGGGAAATGCCACCGCGTGTGTTCCTCCTTGAAGAAAGGAGGCCTAGGTGCTCCTTGGCAGAGTGCGCACAGGTGGCACCCCTGGTCCTCTCTCCTCACTCTGCCTAGGTCACGACGGAGCTGTGAGCTCCATCTGCTGGAGCCACGACGGGAAGTGGCTGCTCTCCGCTGCCCGGGACTGGACTGTGAGGGTGTGGTCAGTTCGCAGGAAGAAGATCATGCTGCTGCTGGTAATGTATGCCCTGTCCCGTGGGCAGCTCTGTGGCCCGGTGCACTGTCCAGTTGGGACTGACCTTGCTTGGTGGTGCCACGGTTACTTTGATCTTGAGCTTGGGAAGTGGGCGTAAAGCAGGGGTATGTGTCACTGCAATAGGACTCTCCGAGTGGCTCAGTAGTTTCTTATGTGCAGCCATTCATGCATGGCGTGTACACCCATGTGTACATAGGTGCACCCATATGTACATACAGTTAGCATAGCCTTTATTTATTTTTTCTTTTTGAGACAGGGTCTTGCTATATAGTTTAGGCTGGCCTCCAGCTAGTTTTGTAGCTCTTGAACTTGCAAGGATTCAAGTGCTAGGATTGCAGGTGTGTGCCACCATGCCAGGCAACATATTGTTATATTTATTATGGTTTGTGCATAGCAAAATAAAGGTGAAATACTTGAACAATTCAAAATGAAAATTATTGATTTTTATAGTGTATTATGGCCAAGAAAGTATATTTTGCAAAGTAAAACTAGTTGTTTTAGGCAATTTATGTGAGATTATTTTGAAAAAGAATAGAATGGGAAAGAATAAAAAAAGTTTATAAAAAATCTTATATGTAAGGAGGGAAATGAAAAGAACAATAATAGGAAAAGCAGTTTTAACTAATGAAATTGTGTCTTGGTAATTACAAACACATAAATGGTGAAATTTTTAAATGTATTAGTATTTCTTTTCTTTTGATGTGCATTAAGTGTTTTAATATTAAAAAGAAGAAACACAAATACATATTATATTAATATGACCAAGGCTTAATTATTTGAAAAAATATTTATGATGGCAAACTTTGGAAAAGTTCCATTTCCAATGAAATGAGACAAAAAAAGGGAAAAAAATAACAATTCCTATAAAAATTTTTAAGTCATTCTAAATTTAACTAGCTTCTCTGAAAATAAGATTGTACTGTATTGAAATGATCATGTTATTTTTCAATTCTTTTGCATGAAATGGTGCTAAAATAAAACAGAAGAATGCTGCATCTGGCAATTATTTAAATAGATTACTAACCACTAATTTTATTTTTTGTTTTTCTATTTTATTTGTTTTGTATTTTAGGAAAGGGTCTACAGGGTGTTCAGGGTCCCACTAATAGATCAGACTTGTAGTGATCCACCTGTTTACAGCCTCCCAAGAGCTGGGGTTACGGGGTGCGCTAGCATGCCCAGTCTCAGTTGCTGGCTCGGCGCCCCTGGAATTGAAAGCCCCAGCCCCTGTGCCTGCTTGCGAGCTCTTAAATCTACTGAGCTCTGTGGCCAACCCTACTAACCACTAATTTTAATAAAAATGGTCTGAAGAATTCTGCCCCTAAAATGAATTCTACTATTTTGTGTTACTAAATTAAAACTTAGGAACTAGAACTATAATACATGTGTTTCCTGTAGGTTCATTCAGAACTGTTGCTATGTTTTGGATTTCCCTGAAGACTACATACACCGAGGCCTGAAGGTGTAGATAATGTGATTTGGGGAGAATCAAGAGTGTTTAAGCCATTTTATTTAAAATGCAAATTGTTTTCCTACAGAGTAAGTAACATGAAAAAATATTACACATTCTGTTTCCATTTAATAAATGAAAGAATATTCTTACAAGTTTGATTAACAAGTGAGTATCTCCTGGTTTTGAGGTCACAAAAAGCAGCTTTTTTTTTTTTAAACAAAGGCAACTTTATCTAAAAAAAGCAACTTTATCTTTAAAAACCCACTATATTCTTTATTATAGACTATAAGAATGAAGTACTATATCTAAATATAACATATAAAAAGAAATTGAAATTCACTTCCAGCAAATTATGAAATGGTCCATTCAATTTAGGATGGCAGCAAATTTTTCTATTCATTAAATGGCAACATAAGCAGAATGCATAGCTGAAAAGTGAGGATCAGTCCCTCTCTTCTTCATGTATCAAAAGATGCTTGATACACTCAGAACTCGCAAATTCATACAGATTAGTGTTCCTCACAACACTGTTATCACCTGGAGTGAGCTGGACAGTTTCACTAGTAAACTGAGGATCAAAATTGTCCAACTAAATTCCCCAGAAATTTTTGGCTTAAGTGGGGATACTTTTGGCCTATTGCACACCAATCAACATTTTGAAAGAAGGGACACCCTCGAGTATCAGCAAATCCTCTTCAAGGGTGACAGCGCCTTCACTCTTTGGGGTCCTTGTTCAGAAAGCTACCCAAGACACTTGCAGCTTTTGCAGACAGAGAAAGAACAGGGCATGTGAATTTTTCTTTTCAGAATAACTTGCAAGAGATGATGGAGTTTTCATAACAGTTATAAGAGCTTTTGGCAACAAGAAATGGAGACTTTCTGACCATGATCTCAAACATTAATACTCTGAGATTCTACCTATTGGCATTGAAACCATAATTTCTTCTTATAATTCCTACAGCAAAGTAATTAGGAGCATCGCACAAAGTGCTGGTCATACCTCCTGCCTGTAATCCTTCCTCAAATGTGCAATAGTCAGTGAGATTAAGGTGTCATTATGAGTTCAGTAATAAACTGTCTCATTTAAAATTTCTTAAAAGCATTCTTGCTCATGAAGATAATTGAATGTTAAGCTGCTTACTGTAGTGTAAAACCTGCCATGTTCTTCAGGAAGTATTCTTTGTTGCTGTATATGAAACATTAGATCTCCTCCATTTACATAGTCCAGGACAAAAATTACCTACTTTTGAACTGAAAGCAAGAATGCAGTCCAGGGTCTCCAGCAGGGTCCAACACAGATGTGCATAGAATTCTGGGTACTTGCATTCTGGGATGGACCTGGTACCTGGCCAGCAGGGACTGGCATGGACATGCATGGAACTTTGGGTAATTTGCTTGGCCTATCAGGCTATACAAAGGGAAGCACCTGGAACCTGGCAGTTGGGAAGAGGAACACAGTGTAAATCCACTCTAATAAGTGGAAACATTTTGTATACAAACTGAAAATTTATAAGGTTTTATTATATAACTATAGTCTTTGCTTCTATGGTCTAAAGTAAACAACTATTAGTTATCAAAGTTTTTCAGTTTCTAAATTTTGCTTGATGTTATTATTATTGTTAGTTGTACTGCTGTAGCTAGAATGTCGTATCTGTCTTCACTTGTTTCCCTTGGGTAATAATTTTGGGAAGCGCTGGAGTAATAACCTTGCTAGAAAGATGGAGGACAACGTCAAATGGAAACCAATATCCCACTCTCAATTGGATGTGAAGGCAGGATCTCAGGACAGACACAAACCAAGACACTCTGACACACAGAAGATGTCCTTGAAGAGCAGACCCTTCCTAGAATGTCTCAGAGAGTAGTGATAAAGCTACCTACTGTAAAAAATTCACAAGAATCATCTCAGAAATCAAAATAAAGAGTTCTTCCTGAAATAGAAAATGACAAGGTGAAGGAACAAAATGTAATCTCAGGCCTTCAGCCCTCCCAGAACAAATCCAGAGGACATCAGTATAGAAGAAACTGGAAGTGCCATGCATGAAATCTGTGAAAAGATTGCACCTGCAGTAAACAAACAACCCCATATGGGCATAGAAGAAATCAGGTCAGAAATAATCTCCCAGGTAAAAAATGATGGAATGAAATAAAGAATTGCTGAGCATTCTAAAAACTGATAAAAAGCAGAAGAGCATAGAAAAATGATGGAAACTGTGAATGAACAATATTGAAAGAAATAGAATGCATGAAACAGGTTCAGAGAGACATCATAGAAGGTACAAATTTCATTAAAAGCTTGCAAAACCATATCAATACAACTGAATATGGACTTTCAGACCTTAAAGACATCATTGCAGCTACCAAGTAGGAAAGGAAAGTGTATGTCCTGTATGTATTTGGTACAGCGTCTTACTATGCAGCTCAGACACATAGTGATCCTCCCCAGCACTGGGGTTACAGGCATGCACCACCATGCCTGGACTTGGTCACCAACTCAGTGTGCCCTGAGGGCAGGGATGGTACAGCATGGGGAGGAAAGATCCTTGTTGCTGTTAACCAGCAAATAATTCAACAGCTACAAGACAATGCAAAGATGAACGACAGAAGATAATAGGTTTCAGTGAAAAAGGAGTCAACACAAATGACATGAAAAGACTATTTGCAAAAACAATAGCAGAAAACTTCTCAAGCATGTGGAAAGAATATGACATACAGTAAGTGAGGCATATAGAACTCCAAATAGCATCAACCAAAATAAATCTACCCCCAGACATATAATAATCAAGATTCCAGAAATTCATCACAAGAACATATTAGAAGCTGTTAGAGAAAAGCAACAGATCACCTTTAAAAGAAAGCCTGTCAGAATCACAGCAGATTTCTCAACACAAATCATCAAGTCAAAAAGATCTTGGAGTGAAGTATTTCAAGGCCTAAAAGAAAACAACTTGTAGGCTGGGGAGATAGCTCAGTGGCATAAGTGCTTGGCTGACAAGGATAGAGTCCCCAGGTTGACCCCCAGTACTAAAAAACAAAACAAAATGAAACAAAATGAAAAACAAAAATAAATCTTTGAACTGAGATTGATATACCCTGCAAAACTCTTTCAAAATTAATGGAGAAATAATACTTCCATGATAAAGAACAACAAAATAAATTTATGACCATCAAGACAACCCTACAAAAAGTACTAAAAGATATTCTAAAAAGAGATCAAAGTGACCACAACTCCAAAAACAACAACAGAAGGAAACCATCAAACAGGGTAAGCACTGTAATTAAGATATATAACCAATTAAAACACTGCAAAAATAGGGAACCAACAGCAATAAATTAACATCACAATAAGCAAATAGATATCAATTATAGCCACCAATTCAAAATCATCTTGATTCACCAATTAAAAGAAATAGACTGGCAGAGTGAATCTAGAAACAAAATCCAACAGTAATGATGTATACAAGAAACATATTTGAAAGAAAATTCATAGGTTGAAAATCAAAGGATGGAAAATAATACTCTTATGTTCCAGGAACTCAGAAAAAAGCAGGGATTGTTAATCTGTTCACAGACAATATGAACTGCAAACCAAGAATGATCATACATGATAGAGAAGGTAATTATATACTTGTTAGGGGAAAACTTCAAGAGGGTGAGATAACAATCATAAATATATATGCACCAAATATGGGAGCACCTAAGACAAATTTTAAAGGATGTGAAAAATCAACACAGTCGTATCAGGGGACTTTAACACCACACTATCTCAAAGAGACAGATCAACTAGACAAAAAGTCAGCAAAGAGGTAGCAGAGTTAAACCAAACCTTTGAATAAATGGAATTAATGGACATTTACAGAGTGCTCCAACCAACAACATCTGAGTACACATTCTTTTCAGCTGCACATGAGACATTCTCTAAAATAGAGCACATACCAATC